>PVIU01030288.1:0-16305 GCA_004026605.1 Ondatra zibethicus | reverse complement strand
CACTGCCTCCTCCTCCTCCCCTGCCCCTTGCTGCCGAGCTTGGGGTTTATCTACTGTAGAGTCCCCACTCCTTCCCCCAGGCTGCTGCTTCAGGATGCCCGTTTTGTTTGGCTTTGCTTGACTTTCTCCTCCACCGTCTGTACTTAAATTGCTCACGATTTCTGGCCTTACTAAAGGCCACCAGCCCCTGTTTTCTAGCGTGACTTTTTTTTAATGGATAAAAACTCTGAAGCTAACATCTTTAAATGATTTCATTTTATAGATTGTCAAGAAAAACAACCCTCCCTAATTTCCTCCACCTACTTGACCCTCTACAGAAACACTTTTTTTGCTTTTCCTTTGAATATTTGCTTCTCAATGTGGGCTTTACCTATGGACTTCACAGAGGCCTGGGCTTTAGTCCTTTGTCCCTTCTGGGTTCCCACCCCACTCCCTCCTACACAGTTCTCTGTACCTTTGGCTAATTTTATGTCCAGGTTTTATATTATGACCCCAATGCTTCTTCATTCAACATCACCATCAATGTCTTATAGTGAATGTGGTTACATTTCCTGCCAAACTTTTACTTTTTTATTACTTAGTACTTGGGAGTGCTTTGACCCCAAATTGTCTGCCACTTCCCCAATTCTCTTCCCCAAATGTTCAGCGCATCCCATGTCCGTGTTGTCACCCTGCTGTAACAGTGTTGAGCCGTGAGCTTCCTGGCCATGAGAGCTGACCTCCTGAGCCTCCTTATTGCACTTTGGACTTGGGAGTTTGAGTAAATCTTATATTCTCAGAATTATAAAATACTGGAACAGGGAGGCAAGTGTCGCATGGAAAAGTCAGCTAAAGTTTTCCTGGAAGTGTCCCTCTAGACCAAATCCAGGGCCAGTGAGATGGTCCGTGCATAAAGGCACTTCCAATCACACTGGGAGACCAGGACCCGCGTGGTGGGTAGAGAGAAGTGAAGGTTTCCCTCTGACCTCTGTGAGCGCACATGTGTGCACACACATGCACACATACACGCACACACATACACACGCACACGTACACACACATACACATGCACACACATACACATATACACATGCACACACACGTACACACACATATTCACACACACAAAAAGTAAAACATAAAAAGAAATGAAGTAAACCGAATCCAGAGTCAGGACTTTCGGTTCTCTAAATATATCCACAGCAGCAGGCCGTACATTCATGTGTCTTCTCGTCTTTCACAGGGATCTCTTTGTGATGACTATTTGGTCACTCTCTGCTGTCCTGTTTGCTCTCTGTGCCAAATCAAGAGAGACATTAACCGGAGGAGAGCCATGAATGCTTTCTAAGGAGCTGGATGGTGAGTCAATGTGGGACTTGAGAAACAGAACTGGGGTCTGGGTAAATTATTCATTGTTGGGAAAAACAACTCAATTCTGTAACTCTCCCAAAGAGCTATCGCATTGTAATAATATAATATGGTTGGTTTTGCTTTCTTCTTTCTTTGAGGCATATTTTAGTAATGATGAATTTTTATAAACCTACCAGGATGGCTTTGGTCTATTAATGAAGCAAGTTACCACTTATTAGCTACCAGAGTAGAGTAAACAAAACAGAAGTTGAAATTAGGTGTGGTGGCCTATCCTTTAACCCCAAAAGGGTTACCCTCAAGCCCAGCCTTGTCTCATCAGTTCCAGTCTAGTCAGGACGATGACAGCTCGGACAGTCTAAGAAGGGCCTCTCACAAATAAAACAGCGGTGGCGTGATGGCTCACCGTGTCAAGTACTTGCTGTGTAAGTACAAGAACCAGGGTTTAGATGCCCAGAACCAGTCAGTGTGTGTGTGTGTGAGAGAGAGACAGAGAGAGAGAATGTGTGAAAGCTGGGCATAGACAGGGGGCAGAAACAGAGAATCCCTGGGACTCACTGGCTAGCAAGCCTAGGTGAAAGAGCAAGTGTCAGGTTAGTAAGACCCTGTCTGAAAAACAAAAGTGGAGAAGTGATGGAGGAAAGATACTTCAATGTCAGTCTGATCTCTTGCATAGGTGAACATACCTGCATGTGTACACACAACGCACACACACGGTGAGACGGGGAGAGTAGGTACTTTTAAAAACTGAAAAGACAAACAAATAAAAAAGCAAAAGATATACTTCATACTAAGACAATGTGGTGAAGCCAGGAGGTGGTGGTGCACGCCTTCAACCCCAGCACTAGGGAGGCAGAGGCAGGTGGACCTCGGTGAGTTTGAGGCCAGCCTGGTCTACAAGAGCTAGTTCTAAGACAGGCTCCACAGCTACAGCGAAACCCTGTCTTGAAAACAAACAAGCAAGCAAACAAAACAGACAATGTGGTCAAACAGGTAAACAGTTGTAAGGTGAAAATTTAAAAATATATACAATGTTAAAAAGCAGAATGACAGTCTGCAACATTTAGGTCATTTGTGATCTAAAAGTTCATTTGCTGAGAAGACGAGGTTTAACAGATAAGGTCCTCAGCTGTGCCAGAGAGGCATAGCTGTCCCTTGGTCATCATGCTAGACTGAAATCCATATTAACTCTTTAGCAAAACCAGCTTTGTCCAGTAAACATTTACATATACAGTCACATGGGAATATATTTCTTGATAAACAACTAAGAGCGCACATCCAGTTGTGCAAGAGGGTTTATAAAGTCTTACTGGTTCCTAAGATTGCATTTTAAAGGACATGTCTGCATGTACATATGCGGAAAGCCGCCTAAGTGGGTTCTGGGAACCAAACGTGGGTCCTTTTTTTTTTAAAAAGATTTATTTATTTATTAAGTGTACAGTGGTCTGCCTGCATATGGCCCTGCAGGCCAGAAGAGGGCACCAGATCATAGATGGTTGTGAGCCACCATGTGGTTGCTGGGAATTGAACTCAGGACCTTTGTAAGTACAGCCAGTGCCCTTAACCTCCGAGCCATCTCTCCAGCCCCGTGGGTCCTTTTTAAGAGCAGCGGGCACATTTAACTGTTGAACCACCTCTGCAGCACCCTAGACTCTAACTCATACACACATGGAGCTCTACCTGCCTGGTTCACTCAGCACCTCACCACACTTACCAGAATAGAAGTCGTGGGTGGAGGTACTTAGTGCAAATGTCTACAACAAACGCAAATAAAGGCAACTGTGCATTTTAAATAAGTGACTGTATATCTTATTAAGAGATCTCAAATTAGAATAAATGTATAAGTACTCCAAAATAAAATACATTAATAAACAAAATGAACACAAAGCTCTCACTGGAGGGAATGTCCTTCGCAAGGAAGGGCTAGAGAAAGGAGCTGATGTTATCTGGAAGCGCTGTAGAACATTTCTTCCTCTGCCAGTCCCGGTGCAGCTAACTTCCCAGGCTTAGCTGCTGAGAACACAGGTGAGGAGAGATTAACCCGGACTTGTCTCTTGTCTCTGTAGGAGACAAGATAAACAGCAAACATTAATTTCCCCATTTTTTACAATACCCCACTTCCTGTCTGAAATGGATAATTACATATTATCCAATATTATTTCTAAAGGTATATTTTGTTTTTAGTATGCATGTGTCCATGCATGCATGCCTTTGTGCATGCAAGTGTGCAAGCATGTCTGTGTGCATGCTACACATGAGTGCAGGTACCTGCAGAGCCCAGAAGAGGACAGCAGATTTCCTAGAGCTGGAGTTAAAGACACCTGTGAGTCACCTGATGTGGGTACTGGGGACAACTCTGCCCTCTGGGAGAACAGCAAGTGCTTTTAACCCTGAAACCATCTCTCAAGTCCCTGACCCCCACCCTGTGTTTTTTTTTTTTTAAGTTTTATCTATTTTATGTGTGAGAATGTTTTGCCTTTCTGTGTGTGTGTGTGCCTGGTGCCCTCAAAGGTCAGAAGAGGGAGTTAGATCCCCTGGAACTAGAGTTACAGGTGGCTATAAGCACCACACAATGTTGGGAACCTAATCCAGGTTCTCTGCAAGAACAAATACTATTAACTGCTGAGCTCTCTCTTCAGCATCCTCCAAACAATTCTTTTAAAAAAATGCATAAAAAACTATCCATTTGCTTAGCAAATAATGTGTTAAATATCTGGTAATGCATAAAAAATCAGCTGTGGGGTGGGAGCTGGTAGCACACACCTTTAATCCCAAGCGTAGGGGAAGCAGAGGGCTGTGAGTTCCAGGACAAGAAACCCAGTCTCACTAGTTCCCCATCCTTACAGTATTTATCTCAAAGCAAGCCCCTGAGTAGAATGTGGTGTTGGTGTTAAATGGATGCTTTTAGACAGAGTGTTGCAGAAAGGTGACATCTGTGAGATGAGTAAAGAAAGTTTCTTGAAAGAAGTGGGTTTGGGGTCTAGAGAGTTTGTCAGTAGTTCACCAGAAGTAGTAGAGCTGACTGTAACAGGCTGATGACAGAGATGTGGGTGGAGACAGGTGACAGGGCAGTTACCCTGCTCAACAACAGCCCCTCAGCTGTTACTTCCTCTAAGTCCCAGGAGAAAGCGGGATGGTTCCCAGAACCCCTCAGGGACCAAGGCTCTGTGAAGAGCAACAGAATCCTCTCAGTAAAGGGAACAAACATCCCAAGGCAATCCCGAGCACCGGGTTAAGCTAAAAACCTCTGACCTCAGTTGATACCCTCTTGGGCTTCCCCTGGGCAGAGCCAAGCAGGATGGACGGGAGGGAGGGACTGCTCTGCTTTACAGACCAGCCTCGGGACTTACAGTAGGGTAGACATGGGATTACTCCGGATAAAATATAATGCAGCTTCTAATCAAGCAACTTCAATCAAACTATGAAGGAAAAACTTTTTTTTAGGGAAAAAAATTCACCCACCTTTATGGGACTAGGGTCAATTTGACTAGAGTATATTGTGTAAGCAGGAAAACAACGAAACAACAGATTCCTTTTTAAAAAGTGAATTTGTGCCCCGGCGAGCCATGGGTGGGTAGTGGGCTAATGACTGGCATTGCTGTGGGTGGGTAGTGGGCTAATGACTGGCATTGCTGTGGGTGGGTAGTGGGCTAATGACTGGCATTGCCATGGGTGGGTAGTGGGCTAATGACTGGCAAGCACGGGGGAAGGATCAGAGATTTTAAGTGAGCAGAGCTGTTTTTGAGAAAAACAATAATAGTATATAATACAGTGGATAGGATGAAGGCCAGAAGCAACAAGTTAAATAAACACATTGTCCATGTAAAAACCAGTTTTCATCCTAAAGGGAGTAAGAGATAGTTTATTTTGGAGCCATTGTGAGTAACCACTGCCCAGGAACACAGATTTGTTACCTCAGATTCCACATTCCAACATAGAAACAGTTTTATGGAGTTTTTATGGTTTCACAGGACAAAGAGGGTCATAAATCAAGGCAATTGTTAGCTACATTGGTGGGTGCACCAGACAGGGGGGTATAAGGAGAGGGATGGAGCTATTTTATGTGCCCAAGATGCTATCAGATGATGTTCTTAGCTCTTGGATTGGTCAAATAGTGTTCTGCTAAGTAGCTTCTAAGAGGTTTTTTTTTATCTGTTTGTTTTCATATCACAAGGCGGTAGTTCGGATACAAAACGGGGCAAGGATGAGCTGTTCCAAACGCTAGCACTAGCCCAAGATAAAGTAATTAGCCTCTGAACCCATAACAGTCCAATCTCTGAGGCCAGCCTGGGCTGCATGAGACCCAGTCTCCAAACAAAACAAATCCACAGGGCTAGAGAGAAAGGTCCCGGGTTCGATTCCCAGCACCCACATGATGGCTCACACTGTCTGTAACTCCAGTTCCAGGAAATGTGATGTTGCCTTCTGGCCTCACACACATGTGCACAGACAAGCATGCAAGCAAAATAGTCATACACATAAAATAATTGAAAAATTGAAAAAACAGACGAACAAAAAGACTCTGATACACTATTATGCACTATTAGTGAGAGGAACCTACGGAATCTAACAACCCCATACACTTCAGTGCTTGGACAGGATCCCAAAAAGAAAAGGGCAGCTTGGTAAAGCTGTGAGGAATCTGGATCCAGTCCACTCTGGTTAATTGTGTGCCAGCGTTGGCTCTCAGCTGTGACAAACCTCCCACGGTCACACCTGGTGGTAACCCACAGGGAAAGAAGGCACAGGATGTGGGAACATGGTCCTGTCTGTGTAACTTCTCAGCAGGTCTGAGATGGTTCTGCAAATTCATGTTGGTTAAAACCAAAAACATCGACTGAGAAATTCAGAAACGATTCTCTGCTTCCCTCACAGGGGAGAGTTTGCACTGAAGCAGCTGACCTCAGAGCACACCTCTTCAGCCCGAGTCTTTCCAAATCTTTCGCAACCGAGATACCATGGGGATAATTACAAGATGGTGGTGTTTTAGAAATTCGACTTTTTGATATACTTGAAATGGATGTTGCTCTTTGACTTGGCTTCCCTTTCCTTCCATGTCATCAAATATTACAGCTTATAATTTTTTACACTTTAAACATACACCAAATAAAAGATTTTACTAAGAGGATTGTTCTGTTTTCTGTGTGGTTGCTGGGGGTTCAAGTTACGGGCTCGTAGGTGCTAAGTAATTTCTATTCACCACACACCTTCTGCCTCAGCTACATTCTTTATGCCTCCCTGCCTTCACTCGAATGCTTCTATCACCAGCTGATTTTAAGGGCTCAGTCTATCACCCCACTCCCGCCCGCTTGCTCAGTCTCTGGGCTTTGATGGGCACGGTTCAGCACTTTGATCCATGAAGCTTGAGATAGGGTGTGGAAGCCACGAGCTGTAGCTAACAAACTACCTTGAGACACTTTCCTTCCCTGGAACTGATCAGCGTGTTTACTGACGAAGTGAGACGTTATTGCAGTGAGCATTCCAGGACTTTCCTTTTGGCTGCCAGCTCACAAAAAAACCGATATGGACACCTATTATTAATTGTGAAAGCTTGGCCTATAGCTTAGGCTTGTCCCTCTAGTTCTTATAACTTAAATTAACCCATTTATATTAATCTATATTTTGCCTCCTGGCTTTTTACCTCTCTTCCATCTTGCACCTCCTGTTTTCCTCTCCATGTCCCCTGGTATCTCTCTAGCACCTAGATTCATCTCCTCTTCCTCTCTCTCTCCACCTAACCTCTTCCTGCCTAGCTATTGGCCATTCGGCTTTCTATCAAACCAATCAAAAGGCACCTTGGCTGTCAGGCCCCGTCCACCAGCAGAAAGGACGCAGACACCAGGATTCTTCTCGATCAC
Source organism: Ondatra zibethicus (assembly GCA_004026605.1). NCBI lineage: Eukaryota > Metazoa > Chordata > Mammalia > Rodentia > Cricetidae > Ondatra > Ondatra zibethicus. Next base: position 9,100 of record PVIU01030288.1, on the reverse strand, counting down.
GCTTTATTAAGGCGCTTTCTTACAGCTTAAGACAGGAGACCCAGCTCGCCGAGATCGGCGAGCTTATATAGTAAAATTCTCTCGCCTCTGAGGTGTCACTCAGCAATTGGTCAGCTCATGGCGCCAGATCGACAGATCGTCAGGGATAGGCTAGATCAGACATCGCCTGTTAGGGAGAGGCGCATGCGCAAAGCACTTGTTTTGGAGCACGGAACGGCGGCCACCTCTGCGTGTGGTCGCCAGCAACAATGTTGCAGCCCGCAACACTTGGCAAACACACATCTTTACATTGTATAAAAAGATTATTCCACAACACCCAGGTCTGGCTTCCAGCTGAATGCTTGAGAGGTTTGTGGTATTTTATCTTATTTTTGTCTTTTTTAAATATGAGGTAGTAATGTCAAAGAAATTCAAGGTAATATAAAGGATTTACCATTAGATTTGCTTAGAAGACATTGAATCATGCAAAGTAGACTTTAGTAAGGGACGGAGCTGCCCTAAAGTGCGTCAGAGACACCAGTATGCTAGCCAGGCCTGTCAGAGACAAAGAAGATTTATGATGCAAGGACACAAATATTTGTTCATCAGGATGTATCAGCCATTAGGCCCATCCCCAATGAACCTGTCTCTAACTGGCAGCTTAGGGGGCAACACAGGGTCACAACCACCATTGTGCCCTGATCAGTCATTAATTCCCCTGTGTCTTCTCAGGAAAACATAATCCTGCCAGGTGGGCAAAATGAACCTGGGTAACCACTGTTCGAAAGGGACAACACTGGTATACTTAAGAAAGCAGTAATTCTGGCGACGTTTATGCTATGTAAATTTCCCATCTGCGCAAGTGACTAGTTTTGCGTTCTCCTGTCCCCATTTAAATTGCTCAAAGAATAACCAGGGTAAGGACAGGAAAGAGATGTGAGGACAACAGCGTGTAAGCGCACAGGCCTAGGGTGCAGAACAGTGAACTCATCCCCTGAGGCCAGCTCTTACTTGGGTGTTAGCTGCAGTCAGCCTTGTGTGCTCATAAAGGGCTTTCTCCTTACTGTGCCAAGAGCATGGCTCACTGGGAAAGAATATAACCTCATAACAACAGTGATGAAATCATCATTGTCAAAGTCAGTGACTCAGCTTAGGTTCAATGTTGATGGATAAATGTGTAAGACAATTTTAAAGAACATTTTTAACCTACTTAATTCTGCCCTGAATCTTACTTGCAAATCTCCACAAGCCATTCAATACTTCTGAGGCCACTTCCTTTGTCAGGGTCATGGAGAAGACCAAACCATTATACCTAGTAGATTTATTGTAAAATTTCAGTGAAATCAAATCAAGGCACCAGCATTTCTTTCCTTTAAATTAATTTTTTCATGCGCATTGCTGTTTTGTCTGCATTTATATCTGTGTGGGGACGTCAGACCTCCTGGAACTGAAGTCACAGACAGCTGTGAACTGCCATGAGCCAGGAAAGGAGCCCAGGTCCTCGCCAAGAGCAGCCAGTGCTCTTAAGGGATGAGTCACCTCTCCGACCCCTGCACCGACATTCCACAGACAGCAATCATGGGTACTCTGGCCCTTCCTTTCCCTCTCATGGAGCGCAGTGCCTGTGCGGCTCTGTTCTCCTCTTTCCCACCGAGTGTCCCTGCATAAAGTCATCCCTCAACTTTCACTGCCTCCTACATAACATGGGCTCCGGCACTCACATTTCCTGAAACATGGGCCCAAGGAGAAAGAGCTGCCGACAGCCACACACCTCACCGCCACTCTGAGTTTTCAGAACTTTAACTATTAGTGCCGGCTGGATTTTTCTGCAATATCATTGGTACCCACCTGTTTGTGTGAACGAACCTACTTCTGACCAGCTGCTCAGAACTCACCTCTGCATCCACAGGCACGGCAGTAAAGCACAAGACCACCCTGACCACCACATGGTCTCCGATGTGAGTGATAAAAACTGCAATATTGAACTGGAATGTTCTATGAGTGTGCACTGTTTCAGTAATCCTTTGGAGATCATGTCAACTGCAAAAAAAAAATAAAATAAAAAATAAAAAACCCTCTTTTTTTTCTTCATTTACAATCTGTGTAATTCTTTTTCTCTTTCTGGTTATATGGCATAGCTAGGGATTATGGAATGAATGTTCAATAGGGATGTTGAGAGCTTGCTGGACAGTGGTGGTGCATGCCTTTAATCCCAGCACTCAGGAAGGAGAGGCAAGTGGATCTCTGAGTTTGAGGCCAGCCCGGTCTACAAAGAGAGTTCCCAAACAGGCAGGACTACACAGAGCAACCCTGTCTCGAAAAACAAAACAAAGTAAAAAAGCCAAACAAACAATAACAAAAGAGTAGACATCGACCATATAAACAAACTGAAAAATAAAAACCACATGATCATCTCATTAGATGCTGAAAAACCTTTGGACAAAATACAACATCCCCTCATGATAAAGATCTTGGAGACAGCAGGGATACAAGGAGCATACCTAAACATAATAAAGGCAATATATAACAAGCCAACAGCCAACATCAAACTAAATGGAGAGAAACGCAAAGCAATCCCACAGAAATCAGGAACAAGACAAGGCCGCCCACACTCTTCATATCTATTCAATATAGTTCTTGAGGTCCTAACTAGAGCAATAAGACAACAAAAGGAGATCAAGGGGATACAAATCGGAAAAGAAGAAGTCAAACTCTCACTATTTGCTTATGATATGATAGTTTACATAAGTGACCCCAAAAATTCTACCAAGGAACTTCTACAACTCATAAATGCTTTCAGTAATGTAGCAGGATACAATATTAACTCAAAAGAATCAGTAGCCCTCCTGTACACAGATGATAATGGGCTGAGAAGGAAATCAGAGAATCGACACCCTTCACAATAGCCACAAATAGCATAAAATATCTCAGAGTAACTCTAACCAAACAAGTGGAAGACTTGTATGACAAGAACTTTAAATCTTTGGAGAAAGAAATTGAAGAAGACACCAGAAAGTGGACAGATCTCCCATGCTCTTGGATATGTAGAATTAACATAGTAAAAATGGCAACCTTACAAAAAACAACCTACATATTCAATGCAATGCCCAGCAAAATCCCAGCAAAATTCTTCACAGACCTTGAAAAACTCAACTTCATATGGAAAAGCAAAAAACCCAGGAAAGCCAAAGCAATCCTGTACAATAAAAGAACTTCTGGAGGCATCACAATCCCTGACTTCAAACTCTATTACAGGGCTACAGTACTGAAAACAGACTGGTACTGTCATAAAAACAGACAGAAGGATCAATGAAACCGAATCCAAGACCCAGATATCAATTCACACACCTATGAACACCTTATTTTTGACAAAGAAGCAAAAAATATCAAATGGAAAAAATAAAGCATATTTAACAAGTGGTGCTGGCATAACTGAATATCAGCATGTAGAAGAATGAAAATAGATCCACACCTATCACCATGCGCAAAACTCAAGTCCAAATGGATCAAAGACCTCAATATCAAGCCAACCACACTGAACCTTATAAAAGAGAAAGTGGGAAGTACACTTGAACGCATTGGCACAGGAGACCACCTCCTAAATACAACTCCAGTAGCACAGACACCGAGAAAAACAATTAATAAATGGGACCTCCTGAAACGGAAAAGCTTCTGTAAAGCAAAGGACACGGTCAACAAGACAAAACGACAGCCTACAGAACGGGAAAAAATCTTCACCCACTTCACATCAGACAGAGGTCTGATCTCCAAAATATACAAAGAACTCAAGAAATTGGTCATCAAAAAAACAAATAATCCAATAAAAAATGAAGTACGGACCTAAACAGAGAACTCTCAACACAGGAATCTAAAATGACTGAAAGACACTTAAGGAAATGCTCAGCATCCTTAGCCATCAGAGAAATGCAAATCAAAACAACTCTGAGATTCTATCTTACACCTGTAAGAATGGCCAAGATCAAAAACACTGATGACAACTTATGCTGGAGAGGCTGTGGGGTAAAGGGAACACTCCGGCATTGCTGGTGGGAATGCAAGCTGGTACAACCCCTTTGGATGTCAGCGTGGCAATTTCTCAGAAAATTAGGAAACAACCTTCCTCAAGACTCAGCAATACCACTTTTGGGTATATACCCAAAGAATGCTCAATCATACCACAAGGACATGTGCTCAACTATGTTCATAGCAGCATTGTTTGTCATAGCCAGAACCTGGAAACAACCTAAATGCCCCTTGGCTGAAGAATGGATAAAAAAATATGGTACATTTACACAATGGAGTATCACACAGCAGAAAAAAAAAATAACTACGTCTTGAAATTTGCAGGCAAGTGGATGGATCTAGAAAACATCATATTGAGTGAGGTAACCTAGACCCAGAATGACAAATATCATATGTACTCACTCATAAGTGGTTTTTAAACATAAAGCAAAGGAAACCAGCCTATAAATCACAATCCCAGAGAACCTAGACAACAATGAGGACCTTAAGAGAGAGATACATGGATCTAATCTACATGGGAAGTAGAAAAAGACAAGATCTCCTGAGTAAATTGGGAGCATGGGGACCATGGGAGAGGGTTGAAGGGGAGGGGAGAGGAAAGGAGGGGGAGCAGAGAAAAACGTATAGCTCAATAAAATCAATGAAAAAAATTTTTATAAAGAGTAGACATGGGGGCTGGAGAGATGGCTCAGTGGTTAAGAGCACTGCCTGCTTTTCCAAAGGTCCTGAGTTCAATTCCCAGCAACCACATGGTGGCTCACAACCATCTGTAATGAGATCTGGTGCCCTCTTCTGGTGTGCAGGCATACATTCGGACAGAACACTGAGAATACTGTATACATAATAAATAAATAAAATCTTTTAAAAAAAAGAGTAGACATGTTTGCCTAGTTCCCAGTCATATGTGAAGATGTATAGCCTCTTGCTATTAAATATACAGTCAGCTATTTATTTGTTATCAACATGTTACCAAGTTGAGGTGGCCCACCTCTCTTCCTGACTTTTACCCATGAATGAGTTAGAATGTATCAGCTGCTTTTTCTGCACCCGCTGATCCTAGCCATGCACCTGGGTTAATGCCACTTGGTTGTAGTGGCAGTTATATGTCTGGTGTTGGGTCTGACTTACTACTTAATCTGACATGTATCTCTGTCCTAAATGAAAATTTGAAGGAAAAGAACACTTTTTGATACTGATTTTCATGTAGCCTAGCTGGCCTCCTCCTCACTAAAGAGCTGAGGATGACCTTGAACTCTGACCTTAAGGCTCCTAACTGTAGGAGTTACAGGAGTGTGTCACCACAGCCCGTGTTTATATGGTGCTGAGAATTGAACCCAGGGCTTTGGAGGAGCTAGGCAAGAGTTCCATTGAGTTCCACCCCAGCGTCATTTTTTTTTTAATGAATGTTTCTGGCGTATGGTCTAACAAGCTGGCCCCAGACTTTTGATCCTCCTGCCTCAGTTTTCCTAGTGTAGGGTTTCAGACATGTGCCTGAAGGACACTTAAAATAAATCCCACACTAGCTCAGAATTGAGTGTAATAGAGAGTTATTTATTTAGGGGTAGACTCACAGATCACAATCCTCTGCTGGAACGGGGAACAGCAACCAAATCCTGCAGCAGGAAAATAGGCCAGACGCATGCTTTACATCAGCATGTATAGTATAAGAGGCCACACCCAAGTGGGCAGGTAACTTAAAGGCTACTGGCTGTAGGAATTCCTACACCATGTGCCCATATAACCTTTTCAGCAAACATGGTTCTTTCTGATCTCCTTCCTTTTTTATGTAGATCTGAGGATTTGGATTGCTTTTTTAAACCCATACCATGTCTTTTTATTTCTCTTAGAAGAATTTCTTTGGATATTTCTGGTATGACAGATCCCTTGCTCCTACCCCCCTGCAAAAGAAGTCTTGACTGCAACAGTCTTTCTCTTCATTTTTAAAGTATAATTTTGTTGTGTAAAAGTCTATACTGGGTTTTCTTTTAATACCTTGAATATTTCTCCTCTGTTCTTGAATGATTTCTGAAAAGAAAGTCCATGTGGTTCTTATTCTAGTTTCCTCTACAGGTGAGGTGTTTTGTCTTTTCCAATATTCCCTGTCTTTGGTTGCTGTAATTCAAATGTGATATATAATGGTGTTAAAAACAGCTAATACTTTTCCTAGTTTGTAATCAAGAGTTGTTTTGTTTGTTTGAGACAGCTTCTTTTTATGTAGTTCTGACTGACCTCAAACTCGCAGAGACCCCGTGCCTCCGGAGCACCGGGTTAAAGGTGTCAGTCACCCATGGGACTATTTTCTGACTTTTTTCTACATTTGTTTTGGAACTGAAGAGTGAACCCAGGCCGATGCATGCTATGCATGGCTTTACCACTGAGCTATCCCTGCAACGCCTACTTGATGCTTCTGTTGTTTTATTTTTTGAGGCAAGAGCTAGCTTCAAACTCGAAACCCTCCCATGCCAAGCTCCCAAGTGCTGAGTTGGGCATGTTTCCGCACCTGACGCTTACGTTTCTGAACTCCTGCATCTGGAACTTGGTATGTATTATTAGCTTTGGAACATTGTTAGGCATTGTTTTCAATATTCTCCTCCTTTCTTCTGGTATTGTCTTTCATGTGAACTTTCATAATTTCCCCACCGTTCTTAGATATCCTAGTTCCACTCTGCCCCTTTACACTTGAGTTTGGGGGTTTTACTATGGGTAGCTTCAGTTTCTACAGCTTTGGGCTCTCTTCCTTCTCTTGGCCATCTCTAGCCTAATGATGAGCTCAACAGTGGCTATTCCTTTCTCTGTGCTTATTTCTTGCACTTTGTTAGTTTCAACCTGTTTCCATACCCTCTGTTCTTGTGTTGCCAACTTTTTCTATTAGAGCCTTTAGCAGGTTAATCATGATCGCTGTCAATTCTGAGTCTGGTAGTTCCAGCACCCCCTCATTATATATCAGTCTTGTTCTGATGCCTGCCATGTCTCTTACAATGGCTCACATCTTTTAGCAAGTTTGCTAATATTTTGGCTGAAAGTCAGATGTGATGCCTGAGGTGCCAGGCTGTTGGTAAGAGGTTTCATGCCCATCTGAGCAGGACCTGGACCGACTATTCCCTATAGCTGTGACTGGAAGAGGCTGCTGTTTCCTCGTCTTCCTCCTAGTTTTTTTGAGAAGGATCCCTCCAAATTCCTTCCCTTGGTCTGTCTGCCTTGCACTCTCGTCAGAATTCAATGGATCCTTGCTATGGGAATATTTGGGAAGCACTCTATGTCTGTTTAACTATGTATGATGTATGTGTGAATAGGGTCACACATGTGCCATGATTCACATGTGGAAGACAATTTTACAGTTTTTAGAATTTTTATGTGTGTTTCGCAGGCATGTCTGTGCCTCACTTGCACACCCGGTACCTTCAGAGGCCAGAAGAGGGGGATGGAATCCCCATAGCTAGAGTTACAGATGGTTGTGAACCACCAGGAAGGTGCCGGGATTTGAACCTGGGTTCTCTGGAAGAGCACCCAGTAAGTACTCTTAGCCACTGAGTCGTATCTCCAGCCCCAGAAGACAAAACTTTGAGTAGGGTCTCCCTTGGTGTGTTACACCGCATACCCCAGGCTAGCTGACTTTTCAGATCGGGCAAATTCTCCCATCTCCTCCTAGTGTTTGGACTAGAGAAGCACACCATCATCTTTCCATGTGGGCTCCAGGGATTGAACTCAGGTCAGCAGGCTTGCATGGCAAATGCTTTTCCTGGCCCCATGCCTGGGTCCCTGGGCCTTGACCTTCAGAAATATCTGTTTCTACAATTGCAGGAAACAGAAGATTTAAAGGAGGGTGGACTTGTGCATCAGTTCTCTACGTCAAACAAAGCCCTGCAGTAACTTCCCTTAATGGTCAAGGGTGTCTTATGGAAACGAATTTGGGTATTATTTCAAAATAAGCTGCTGTTGTTCCCCAGGATGTTTCAAAGCAAAGACAGTACTGCAAGTTACCCACTCCCACTCCCTCTGGCTGCTGAAACACAAGGAATTGCGATGGTAGCCCTGGAAATCTGGTCTGTAGGAAGGTCAGTTGTTTAGTTGCTGAGCAGGTACTGGCTTCAGTAGCATTGCCTCCACCTAAGCCAATCTCAGCAACAATTCTCCACCCGCCCACCTGTCCAGGCTTGGGATAGTTCAGGTGACTTCAATAAGACGCTGATTTCGAACGACCTGGCTGCTTTTTGTTCCAAATGCTGTAAGTGGTGGGTTGCCTTTAAGGTCTTTAATTGTTGGCGTTGAATAAGAAGTCATGTACAGATGTGGGATGCCCTTCTGAATGCTGTAAATATGGATGGGCTGCTTTTACTGGTTGATGAATTAAGCTGCTTTGGCCTATGGCAGGGTAAAATATAGCTAGGCAGGAAAGTCAAACTGAATAGAGGGAGAAAGAAGGTGGTGTCTAGGAGACGCTAGCAGCAGCCGCAGATGCCAAGATGTGAGGTAACGAGTCACGTGGTTCGTGGTAAAATACAGAGGAACAGAAATGAGTTAAATTGTAAGGGCTAGTTAATAAGAAGTCTGAGCTAAAAGACCAAATAGTTTGTAATTAATATTAAGCCTCTAGGTGGTTGCTTTAAAAGCAGCTGTGGGACTAGGCAGGATGAGAAACCTCCAGTCATGATCTGCACCCTTCTAAAGTCCTGTCTGCCTTTTCCAGTCACCACAGCTGACACGACCCCAGCTCCTCCCTTGTGCAGCTCCAAGCACTCACCTTACTCCCTCGGCTTCGTGACTCAGGAGGCTAGGGGCAGACGCTATACATAACTTATTATTGTACTTGTAGCATAAGACATAAGCTAACATTTTCTAAATTCAAGGAAAAAGGAATAAAACACTTTTCAACTAATTAAAAACAAAGTACTACCTTTATTTGGTTCATTGCTTCGTTTATTAGAATAGCCACATTTGGAGAGGCACAAAGCACTTAAGTTTTATATGACTACAAAGATCACAGCGTTTCCACTTCTGTTTAGAGAACACGTTTTCAAAATATCTGAGTTGGTTTAATACACAGACCCAGCGCGTATGGGAACTACTATGTTTAAGTGCTGACCTTCCTGCCCTAGCA
>PVIU01030287.1:0-16303 GCA_004026605.1 Ondatra zibethicus | reverse complement strand
ACTATAACAGCTTATCTCAAGTAGGACTGAAGACCATAGTGAACACGAGTAATAGTAATTAACTTTTGTTCCACCCGCGCATGCTTCCTCAGAGAACAACACAAGGGCTCCCCACAGCAACAACAAATTCAATTACCTATGTTTTCCTGATCACAGCTGCAGCTGAGATATAACAGACACTCGCCTTTCAGCAGCCTTTCCACCCACAACACAGCACTCGGTGTTTTCTCTTCTACCCTCTGTATCCTTGGAAGGTAGTGAGGGGAGCAAGGATTTCCTACTTTGTAGATGAGAAAATTCTAGGTGAAATCTTGCACAACTGCTCTCAACTGTTGGCAGCACTCTCAAACCAGCAGGGCATTTTTAAACCCTTATGGTCACAACCTTATCACACCAACACCAGAATCAGAATTATGGGGCCCAAGCTTAGGTTTTTTTAGCCTCTCCAAACTCCAGCCAAGCTGGGGCAGCATTGATTTAGGTGCTACACCCTCGTCTTCAGATACAACTGTCTTCTTCTCCGTGCTTTCTGAGACGGGTGAAAACGACTGCCTTCACTCTGAGCAGTTTGCCTTAATGGCCTCCAGTAACAACAGATCCAGCTATAACTGAAGGCCCTCGGCCCTCCGATGCTCATCCTAACTAGGAGCATCAATTCTATGAGCTAAGAATGGCTTGTTGTTCTGGGAATGGTGGCATACGCCTGTATTCCCAGTACTGGGGAGGCTGAGGCAGGGAGAGTCTTCTGAGGGTCCAGACATGAATCTGGGACCTTCAAGGGAGTAGACCTAAACCAGGACCCCTGTGGGACTGGGCATGAGTCTAGGACCTCCCAGGAACTAGGCCTGAGCCAGGACCTCTGCCAGTCTGGGTGTGAGAGAATTCCAAGGGAACAGGCTGGAACCAGGGATCTTGGCGGGGCAAGGCATGAGTCTGGGACCACAGAGGGAGTAGGCCTGTGCCAGGACCTATGTGGGTCTGGGCATTGGTCTGGGACATCAAAGGGAATAGGCAGGAACCTGGAACCTCTGCGGGTCCGGTGCATGAGTCTGGGACCTCAAAGGGAGTAAGCAGATCCTCTGCAGGTCCAGGCACACCCGAGCCTGGGACCTCCAAGGAAGTAGACCAGAGCCAGAAACCTTTCCAGGTCCAACTCCAAGCCAGGGACTTCTGCAGGAGGGGATCCAGACCAGGATTTACAGAAACAGGGCAAAGCTGGCAACCTAGGCCAATATAGGCCTGAGAGAACAAAATCCAAGGGATCAGAGCAAAGCACAGGAGGCCTGAGCTATCTCCAGGAATACGGAGTAACCAACGGGGTAACTAGAACTGTGACACTGACTGTACCACAAGGAACAACCATCTGAGATTTGGATTCGCTGGCACCTACAAGATTATTCAACAGAATCTCAGACAGCCCCAACCATACCTATTAGAGGAAAAGATGAGTAGAAAAGGTAAGAACACATGCAACACCACAAAGAGGAACACAACACCAGTAAAACCTAAAGACCCTACAACAGCAAGACCTGAACAACCAAATATGGATGAACCAGAAGAAAATGATCTAAAATATAACTTCAAGAGAATGTTTGAAACTATTAAAGATGAAATGAGAAATTCCCTTAAAGAAATGGAGGAAAAGACAAACAAAAAATTGGAAGACATCAGCAAATCACTTTTAAAAAAACCAAGAAAAAATGGGGCTGGAGAGATGGCTCAGAGGTTAAGAGCACTGACTGTTCTTCCAGAGGTTCTGAGTTCGAGTCCCAGCAACCACATAATGGCTCACAACCATCTGTAATAAGATCTGGTGCCCTCTTCTAGCCTGCAGGGACACATGCAAGTAGAATGCTGTATACATAATTAATAAATAAATCTTTAAAAAAAAAACCAAGAAAAAAAAATCAAACATATAAAAGAAAGTATTCAGGACTTGAAAACTGAAATAGAGACAATAAGGTAAATACAAGCTGAGGGAATTATAGAAACAGAAATCATGAGAAAACAATCAGGAACCAAAAACACAAGCATGAACAGCAGAATACAAGAGATGGAAGAGAAAATCTCAAGTGCTGAAGATACAACAGAGGAAATAGACTCATCAGTTAAAGAAAACATTAAATCTAACAAAAGCTTAACACAAAATATCCAGGAAATATGGGACACCATGAAAAGGCCAAATCTAAGAATAATAGAAGAAGGAGAAGTTCAACTCAAAAGCACAGAAAATATATTTAACAAGATCTTAGAAGAAAACTTTCCCAACCTAAAGAAAGATATGCCTATGAAGATACAAGAAGCTTACAGAACACCAAATAGACTAGATCCAAAAAAGTCCTCTCGCCACATAATAATAAAAACACTAAACATACAGAGTAAAGAAAGAATATTAAGAGCTGCAAAGGAAAAAGGCCAAGTAACATATAAAGGTAGACCTATCAGAATTACACCTGACTTCTCAGTGGAGACAATGAAAGCCGAAAGGTCGTGGTCAAGCGTTATCAGACATTAAGAGACCACAGATGCCAGCCCAGGCTACTATACCCAGCAAAACTGTCAATTACCATAGGAGGACAAAACAAGATACTCCATGACAAATCTAGATTTCATCAATATCTAGCCACAAACCCAGCCCTACACAAAATACTAGAAGGAAAACTCCAACCCAAGGAAGATGGCTACACCAACAAAAACACAAATAATTGGTGGTCTCATAGCAGCAAATCCCAAAGAATGGGAAAATGCACAAATTAACATCACCAACAATGAAAACTAAATTAACAGGAGATAGCAATCACTGGTCATTAATATGACTTAATGTAAATGGCAACTCACCTATAAAAAGGCACAGGCTAACAGATTGGATACAAAAACAGAATCCATCCTTCTTCTGCATACAAGAAAGACATCTCAACCTCAAAGACAGACATTGTCTCAGAGTAAAGGGTTGAGAAAAGAAATATACCAATCAAATGGACCTAAGAAACAAGTGGGTGTAGCTATCCTAATATCTAACAAAAGAGACTTCAAGCTAAAATCAGTCAAAAGAGACAAAGAAGGTCATTTCATATTAATCACAGGAAAAATACATCAAGAGTAAATTTCAATACTTGAACATCTATGCTCCAAATACAATGGGATCCTCATATGTCAAAGAAGCACTTCTAAAGCTTAAATCATACATTAAACTCCACATACTAATAGTGGAAGACTTCAACACTGCCCTCTCACCACTGGACAGGTCAATCAGACAAAAAATGAACAAAGAAATAAGAGAACTAACAGATGTTATGACTCAAATGGACTTAACAGACATCTATAGAATATTCTATCCAAACAGAAAAGGATATACCTTCTTCTCAGCACCTCATGGAACCTTCAAAAATTGAGCACATACTCGGTAACAAAACAAACCTCAACACATACAAAAAATTGGAATAACCCAATGTCCCTTATCAGATCACCATGGTTTAAAACTAGAAGTCAACAGCAATACTAATTCCAGAGAACCCACAAACACATGGAAGTTAAACAATGCTCACCTGAATCATCAATGGGTCAAGGAAGAAATAAAGGGAGAAATTAAAGACTTCCTAAAATTCAATGAAAATGACCACACAACATACCCAAATTTATGGGACACAACGAAAGCAGTGTTAAGAGGAAAGTTCATAGCACTAAACGTCTACAGAAAGAAGCTGGAAAAATTCCACACTAGTGAATTAACAGAACATTTGAAAACTTTAGAGCAAAAAGAAGTAAACTCACCTAAGAGAACTAGACGGCAGGAAATACTCAAACTGAGAGCTGAAATCAACAAAATAGAAACAAAGAAAATAATACAAAGAATCAATGAGACAAAGAGTTGGTTCTTTGAGAAAATCAACAAAATAGACAAACCTTTATCCAAACTAACCAAAAGGCAAAGAGAGAATATCCAAATTAACAAAATCAGAAATGAAAAGGGGGATATGACAACAGACAGGGAGGAAATACAGAGAATCATCAGGTCACATTTCAAAAACCTGTACTCCACAAAATTGGAAAACTTGGAAAGTGACAACTTTCTGGATAAATATCACTATCGAAATTAAATCAAGACCAGATAAGCAAATTAAACAGACCTATAACTGCTGAAGAAATAGAAACAGTCATCAAAAGTATCCCAACCAAAAAAAGCCCAGGACCAGATGGTTTCAGCTCAGAATTCTACAAGACTTTCAAAGAAGAACCAATACCAATACTTCTCAAATTATTCCACACAATAGAAGCAGAAGGAACATTACCAAACTCTTTTTATGAGGCTACAATTACCTGATACCCAAACCACAAAAAGACAATACTAAGAAAAAGAATTACAGACCAATCTCACTCATGAACATTGATGCAAAAATACTAAATAAAATAATGGCAAATTGAATCCAAGAACACATCAGAACCATCATCCACCATGATCAAGTTGGCTTCATCACAGAGATGCAGGGATGGTTCAACATATGAAAATCTGTCAATGTAATCCACCATATAAACAAGTTGAAAAATAAAAACCACATGATCCTCTCATTACATGCTGAAAAAGCTTTTGACAAAATATAACATCCCTTCATGATAAAGGTCTTGGAGAGAGCAGGGATACAAGGAACACACCTAAACATTATGAAGGCAATATACAGCAAGCCAATAGCCAACATCAAACGAAATGGAGAGAAACTCCCAGCGATTCCACTGAAATCAGGAACAAGACAAGGTTGTCTACTCTCTCCATATCTATTCAATATAGTGCTTGAGGTCCTAGCTAGAGCAAAAACACACCAAAAGGAGATGAGTGAAATACAAATTGGAAAGGAAGAAGTCAAACTCCCACTGTTTGCTGATAATATGCGAGTTTAAATAAACAATCTCAAAAATTCTACCAAGGAACTTCTACAACTCATAAACACTTTCAGTAAGGTAGCAGGATACACGATTAATTCAAAATAATCAGTAGCCCTCCTGTACTCAGATGATAAAAGGGCTGGAAAAGAAATCAAAGAAACAATAACCTTCACAATAGCCACAACTAGCATAAAATATCTTGGAGTAACTCTAACCAAACAAGTGGAAGACTTGTATGACAAGAACTTTAAATCTTTGAAGAAAGAAATTGAAGAAGACACCAGAAAGTGGAAAGACCTCCCATGCTCTTGGGTAGGCAGAATTAACATAGTAAAAATGGCAATCTTACCATAAGCAATCTACAGATTCAATGCAATGCCTACCAAAATCCCAGCAAAATTCTTCACAGATCTCTAAAGAACGGTACTCAACTTCATATGGAAAAGCAAAAAAAACCCAGGATAGCCAAAACAATCCTGTACAATAAAAGAACTTCTGGAGGCACCACAATCCCTGACTTCAAACTATACTACAGAGCTACAGTACTGAAAACAGTCTGGAATTGGCATAAAAACAGACAGAAGGACCAATGGAACTGAATCGAAGACCCAGATATTAATCCACACATCTTCGAACACCTGATTTTTGACAAAGAAGCAAAAAATATCAAATGGAAAAAAGAAAGCATATTTAACAAGTGGTGCTGGCATAACTGGATATCAACATGAAGAAGAATGAAAACAGACTCATATCTATCACCATGCACAAAACTCAAGTCCAAATGGATCAAAGACCTCAACATAAAGCCAGCCACACTGAACCTTACAGAAGAGAAAGTAGGAAATACACTTGAACACAGGAGACCACTTCCTAAACATAACCCCAGCAGCACAGACACTGAGAGAGACAATTAATAAATGGGACCTCCTGAAACTGAAAAGCTTCTATAAAGCAAAGGACATGGTCAACAAGACAAAACGACAGCCTACAGAATGGGAAAGGATCTTCACTAACCCCACATCAGACAGAGGTACAAAATATACAAAGAACTCAAGAAATTGGTCACCAAAAGAACACATAATCCAATAAAAAAATGAAGTACAGACCTAAACAGATAACTCTCAACAGAGGAAGCTAAAATGGCTCAGAAGACACTTAAGGAAATGTTCAACATCCTTAGTCATCAGAGAAATGCAAATCAAAACAACTCTGAGATTCTACCTTACACCTGAAAGAATGGCCAAGATCAAAAACACTGATGACAACTTATGCTGGAGAGGTTGTGGGGAAAAGGGAACACTTCTGCATTGCTGGTGGGAATGGAAGCTGGTACAACCCCTTTGGATGTTAGTGTGGCGATTTCTCAGAAAATTAGGAAACAACCTTCCTCAAGACCCAGCAATACTTTGGTATTATCCAAAGAATGCTCAATTGTGCCACAAAGACATGTGCTCAACTATGTTCATAGCAGCTTTGTTTGTCATAGCCAGAACCTGGAAACAACCTAAATGCCCCTTGACCGATGAATGAATAAGGAAAATGTGGTATATTTACACAATGGGGTACTACACAGCAGAAAAAATAATGACATCTTGAATTTTGCAGGAAAATGGATGGAGCTAGAAAACATTATTTTGAGTGAGGTAACCCAGACCCAGAAAGACAATTATTACATGTACTCATTCATAAGTGTTTTTTAAACATAAAGCAAAGAAAGCCAGCCTACAAACCACAATCCCAGAGAACTTAGACGACAATGAGGACACTAAGAGAGACACAGATAGATCTAATCTACATGGGAAGTAGAAAAAGACAAGATCTCCTGAGTAAATTGGGAGCATGGGGACCTTGGGGGAGGATTGAAGGGGGAGGGGAGAGGCAGGGAGGGGAGCAGAGAAAAATGTAGAGCTCAATAAAAATCAATTAAAAAAAGAAAGATGAAATTATGGTGTTTGCTGGTAAATGGATGCGGTTAGAAAGAATCATCCTGAGTGGGGTAACCCAGACCACAATAAACAAATGGTCCATGTTTTATCTTATATAGAAGTGGGTTTCAATCAGAATATTGACAGAGCTTAGGGAGCTAGTAAAGGGAGCAGTGGGGAGGAGGGCGTCATCCAAGGAAGGGGAAATTGAATATAGTGCTATCATGATTTAAAGGGGAAACTAGGCTAGGAAGATTAAATGGGGAGGAGGATGGGAGAGTAGTGTAAAAGGAGGGAATATGTGCAGTGACATTAACACTAAAGTCATGTGAAAACCTGCTTCATAGAAGCTTCCTAAAATATATACATATATGAAAGGAATTTCAGTAGAATTACCATATAATGAGGGAGACATTATCCAAACTGTATATTTTATGCCACCAAATAAAACCTCCAGTGCCAAGAATGGGTTACATCTTATTGAGTCATTGGCCAAAAGAGCCCATTGGTGCTCCCCTAATATCACAGGCTATCGGCAAGGCTATTGGTTCCTCTCCAGAACCTGATGGTAAGGCCCTGGTGCTGTGGACATGGCTTATGTTATCAAACATGGAGAAATTAAGCTAGAAGCTTCAGATCTACTGACTAACATTCATGGTTCTGGAAGGTACTTTGCACTCTACCAGAGGAGAAAAGTCACCATCAATATTACCTTGCTACATACCCTGAGACTTACAACAGCAGCTTGCCTGCAACACATACTAGTGCAATACTGACACAAACATAACCAATCACTTTAGAAAGTGGATTTAAGGCCCATTCTATAAGATGGAACCCATATCAGAAACAACCAAAGTGGCCATACTAGGTCACGGACCTACTATTATCTGCTAAAGAAGCACAGTAACAAAAGGACTCCTGATCGCAGACTGCTACTCCTATAGAGCAGTGCACCATGCATCCTCTATCGCAGAAGCTTCCTCTTCCAGTTGATGAGGATTAACTCAGAGACACCCAACTGGAAAACACTCAGGGAATGAGAGACTTTGGAGAGCTCAGCTCTAAATGGGATATCATAGGCAAACCAGTCAAGGCTTTGGATCTGTGCAGAAGAGGAGGCAGAAAGATTGCAAGAGTCAGAGGTGGTGGACGACTCCAAGGGCACAACAGAGTTGATACGCACTTTAACTCACAGAGCCTGTGACAGCACACACAAGACCTGCAGAAGTTCAAACCAGAAAAAAATCCCAGCACAGAGGAGGTAAAGTGGACACAATGTCCTGCCCCTAGCCAGGGAGCTATTTTCAATTGATACCTACAGGGAAAAAGGTAAAATCCGTTTTTTCCCCCACGGAATGCCCTTGGGCATGTCACCTGCTTACCAGGGCAGGACGCACATCCAGGGATAGTTGGCCAACATAAATGGACTCCAAGTTCTTTTTGTGTGTGCAATTTTTGTTTTGTTTTGGTATTTTTCCCTTAATATTTTTTTAGTTTGTTATGATCTTTCATTTTTGCTTTTGTTTTATTTTCGAGAGATGGGGGTTGAGTAGGTAGAGAGGTGGGAGGATCTAGGAGGAGTTTAGTAAAGGTATATAATATAAAAATTGTAAGTAAACTGTTTTGAAAAATAAAAAATATATTTTCCCTTTCTCATGAATGTCTTTATTAGTAATTTTAAGAATTATTTTTTTTAGCAGAAGAGGCCCTATTTTTCCAATTGAAATGTTATAAAACAGCATAATGAGAAGTTGCTCTACTTGAAGCAGGAACTCAGGTAATGTCAGAGCAAATGCTATCAGATCTTCTCCTGCGTCTGCAGCAGCCTTAAGACTCCTTTGAGGAATATGGCTTTAAAACGACCAGTTTAAATAAAGTGTTCCATTAGTCTATGTGATAGGCTAGTAAAGGTAATGATCAAAACTGACATGAGAAAGTATCTTTACTTTTAAAGTAGGGCCCTAGATTCACTCTGGTCCCATTACCAAAGGCAACAGTTTCTTAATTGTCATTATCTTGAATAGAAGGCATAACCTAGATCATATTGTATATTGAGTCTGGTTCACACCTTAACTTGTGGGGTCATTAAACTTCTCATGACTTCAAACAACTACATTCTGATTTGGAAGTGCCAGCTACTGCTGTGGACATATGTCCTATGCAAAGACACAGGGGAAAGTGTTTAACTCACCCAGACCACAAGGACATTTGTGAGATGGTCTATATGTGTTCGTTTGAAGGTGGATTTTCCGCTGTTCTGCATTAATTTGGTGTCTGGCCCTAAGCAAAATGGAGAATTCCAGATCTTAGAATCACTGAATACACTCAGAGATTGAAACTGTGTTGACGTACGCCTTTATGTTCACTTATTCTAAGCTCTTATGTAAACCAATCAGTGTTACACAGAAAGGAGCGTGTTTCCTTCCTGAGTGTCCACACTGGCTCCTTTCTTACCAGCACCCCCCGTCTTGATTCTCCCCTAAGTCAGAACAGGAGTCACCTGGGTGTCCTTGTCTCCACCTGGATTATTTAGCTAAGGGGAGGAATTTTCTGATAGGAGACACTCTGCTTTCTTTTGAGGAAACCCATTGCTGAGTCAGGCTATATTCAAAGTTCCTGAGAACGGAAGGAAGGGAGTGGTGATGACAGGGATTTCTTTCTGGAGTAGAAGCTTGGGAGCTGAGACTTCTCTGTGGCTGAGAGACATAGATGCCATGTTCCTTTTTCCTCACAGACAGTGAGCAAAGGAGCCTTGAATGGCATGGACCTGACTTGCAAACTACTGGTCAGAGATATTGCTAGCAGTGTGAGAGAAAATATTCATAAGGGGGTTTAGGAAGGAAGTGTAAGTAGTAATTTCTCCGGCCTTTTATCTTCTGACTACCATTTTACATGTGTTCTAATGCAGGGGTGCCACAGATGTGCTCATGTGGGGTAGCTGGGTTTTCTGGTTTGTGGGCAAACACCGGGAACACAGAACGTGACCTGCAGCATTCTATCCTCCATAGGTTTGGGTCTTTGAGAGTTCGAGGCAGTAGAGGGATCACATCTCCCAGGGACTGCAGAAAGACTAGCTTTCAAGAGGGAGGTAGAGATGGTGATAGCACTGTACATACAACAGTGACTCAGGTCTGCACTGAGTGCCTCAGGACTCTGTCTGCACCACGAGACGCCTGCATGGAGCTCCCCAAAGTGCATCACTATCATTACTATTGCTTTGGGGAAAACCTACCGCTGAATAAATGAACTATCTAGTAGCGGTTTTCCTATGTGCGGGTAACTGCTGACACAGTGAAGGAAGTAAGTGTACTTTACATCATTTGAGTTTGAAACTGAGCAGCTTAGAAGCTGCCATTCCACATCAAGAACCAAAAACAAGTTCTACCAGGGCTTCCTTGCACTCTTCTACTTCTCCATAAGGTGTTTGTCTTATTTTCCACAGAAGGAGAACTAAGTCTAATGTTTAAGAGTGGATGCTCTAGAAAAGACCTCAAGAAATCCAAGTTTAGTAATATTCTCTACAGTGAATCTTTCTAGATTCTTCCTACTGTGGTTGTGGGTGTGTTAAAGCCTACATTTCAATTGTCCTAAGAACTCATTTGTTGAAAACTTGGTATCCAGTAGATGGCGCTATTGAGGCAGTAGAAACTTGAAGGGATAGAGCTTAGTTGGAGAAAGTTATTAGGGGCACAGTCCTGAAGGCCCCTCCTAGCTCGTCTGCATCTTCTCTAGTAGGACGTGAGCAGCTGTGCCCAGCATGTATTCCCACTATGATGTTAGGCCATGCTACATTCCAATGCTATTGGGTCAAGCAACCGTGGACTAACACCTAGGAAACTGAGCAAAAAGTAAGTCTTTCATCCTTTTAAAGAGTTAACCTAAGAGAGTTTATCACGGGGATAGAACAGGAGCAAAGCTATTAGTGTCTGTTGCCACTAAGGGTGCAGAGTGGAGCAGAGGCTCTTCCCCAGCCATGCCATAAACCAAGAAAATCTCACTACAAATTGTGGGTGTGATTCTAAATGACATCTCAAGATGGGCCACTAACATGGTGCTTTTCTATTCTATGAAGTCTCCATGATATATTTCATATTATTTTACATAATGAGCACTGTCTATATTCCCTTTTTAAGGGCGTAATCTCTGTGTAATCTTATGTTCACATGCTAATTCTGTTGTACTTTCTCTATATGAACACCCTCTCCTGTGTCCACGTATGGTTGGGAAAACCCATGAATGCCTTATGGTGTTGAAACACAAAGACGTTCTCTAAGAAAAAAGGAGCTGATATGTTTAAAGCACATTGCCTGGAACAAAGTCACTTTCCCCCTCAACTTCTTCTTAAACTTCTTCTCCAGGCACTTGTTAACCTAGCATCAATCCAGCACTAAGCTACCGTTCTGATACATGTTTGAATGTTATATCCAAATCATAACTAGGTGGTGAGCAGGCTCTAACGAGCTGGGTCTGTCTCTAGCTGCAGGAAGCGTACCAGTATAAATCACCAAACCATAACACCAGTCTGTGTTCCTGATAATGCAGCCCCGGAGCAGAAGCCTGTCATGGTCCAGGAAGTAGTTGTCCCCCAGATAGGTCAGGATTCCGGAAAACTTGTCCAGCTTGTTATTGGGGGGCTCGCACCGAACTTCTCCTAAGACAAGGAAAGCAGGAAGGGTGCTAGCTCTGTAACCTTGGTAGAATGCTCAACAGAAAAGCAGGAAACAACATACAAGATATAACACAACAACATATAATGTATTTTTTTCTCCATCTTTTCTCAGCTACTCCCCCTCCTGCACTCAATTCCTTTAGAAAGCACAAAAATATTTCAGGGCACTAACCCAAACAAAACAATTCTGTATTGCCATAGATCACCCAGAGAAACCACCATAGGGTACTTGATCAATATCAGTACTGCCAGGTCCGTCAGTATCAGTGAAGCTGAAGAAATGAAAATATTACTCTAAAGGGAACCACTATTTTTTCTCAAAATAGAAATAGTTGACTTCTTCCTGATTAGTAAACATATCATTTGTAAATATTTTTTAAATGTTTACTGGCTTTTTAAATTTACTTTGCACGTAAGAGGAGGGGGGATGTATGCAATGGTGCGTGTGTGGAGACCAGAGGACAGCATGTGGGAGCTGGCTCTCTCCTTCCACCATCTGGGTCCTAGGTATCACACTCAGTTCCAGGTTTGGGAGCAGGTACCTTTATTCTCTGAGCCATCTTGCTGGATCTCCTTTGTAAATATTTATAACATGCTAAAATGACCAAGAAACGTTTTTGAGACAGGACCTTACTATGCATCCCTGGCTAGCCTGGAACTCATTATGTAGACAAGGCTGGCTCAAACCTCAGAGATTGTTGGCCTCTGTCTCCAAAGGGCTGGGATTAAAGGCTTTTGGAAAACATTGTCGTCTACTTATTGTTTAGAGAAAAGGCTATTAGCCTTTGAATTACATCCTGTAAGCTTTCTATTCTGTGCATGTTTCCCCAAAGCATGTTTTGTTTGTTTTGAAGGTTTATTTATTATGCATAGTGTTCTGCCTGCATGTATGCCTTCACGCCAGAAGAGGGCACCAGATCTCATTATGGATGGTTGTGAGACACCATGTGGTTGCTGGGAATTGAACTTAGGACTTCTGGAAGAGCCAGTCCCACCCCAAATATGTTTAACAATATGTGTACATGCTGGCTTTTGTAATCTATATGTTTCTTCTATTATGTTGTATATGTTTTCTTCCATGTCAAGGACTATCAACTTGCATATTATTTAAAATGAGCTGTATAGAATTCCTGCATGGATGTACCACTCTTTATTTAGCTAGTCCTCTGATGATGAAAGTTTGGGTAGGCAGCCCACTCATTTCTTGACTCACCATCAAAGGCAGACAGCAGCTCCAGGTTATCCTCCATGTCACTGGTAACTGAAATGGCCTGCTTCACTTTCAGGTTGGTTTCACTAGAGTAAAGATTCACCAAATGCATAAGACATAAACACAACAATAGCACAGGACCAGCTTGTGCTACCTCGCTGGGTTTTTAGAAAATAAATGTTGCCAGCCAAATACAGGCTAAGGGTTTGTAGTGAGCACCTCATACTAGTTACACCTGGTTCTCATGGCAGTATGGAGGAGCGGTAACTGTAAGGAACCCACTCACTCCCTGTCACCCTGCCCCTCAGACCCTGCACAACATATTACCACTACTTTAACCAACACAGGAGAAGTAGCAGTTAGGAATGTTAGGGAGTAACCCAGAGGTGGCAAGCATCTGCTCCTTCAGGAAGATGGAGCAGGTTCTGGTGAGAACTTGCTCACACCTTGGAGGAAACATAGTTCTGGGTTAGAAAATATTTACAGGGTCCATTAACAGATCACAGTTAATCATTTAACTTAATCTTTAATCATTAATCTTTGGATACAAGAACACACAGAGATAGTAACTATAGATTTCAAAAGCTTTTGGTTGAGGGATTAGTCAGGGCTCTTTAGAGGACTAGAACTGGTAGAATATATATATGAAGCCAATTTATTAGAGTGGCCTACAGACTACAGTCCAGCTAGCCCAACAATGGCTGTTTCCCAGTGGAGAGTCCAAGAGTCAAGAGCATGAGGCTGACTGGGTTAGTTGATCTTCAATATACACTGGAATCCCAAATAAGTGGGCATGAATACTAGTGAATTGAGAATGAGGGTAAGCAGGAAAGCGGTGAGCAATTCCTTCTCCCATGTCCTTTATGTAGGCTGCCACCAGGTGTGGTTCAGATTAAAGATGGATCTTTCTACCTCAAAAGATCTGGATTAAACGTAGGTCTTCACACTTCAAAAAAATTTAGTTAAGAAAAATGCCTCACCAGTGTATCCAGCTGCTTGGGTTATAGTTAATTCTTGATGTAGTCAAGCTGACAGCCAAGACTAGCCATGACAAGTCCATCCACCCCTTGTCAAACCTGCCACACAATCATGTCTTCTCACGACATATTTCATTTACAAATGAAAACATTAACCAGCTTATAATTATGCCTAACATGATACAGCTATCTCACCTACAACCGCAAGTGCATTTATGCTGAGGTAGGTCATAATTATACCTAACATTACATAACTCTTCCACATACAACTGCAAACACATTATAGATTTTAGAATAGGTGGCAATGTCCATTGAGTATTCTTTTAGCATTTCAAAACTTAATTATTATAATCACTGATATTCTCTCAATTGATGTTATATTGCATGATAAAGAAATTAAGGAAAGAAAACACAAATATCTATATAATTACATTCTTAACTCATGTAGTCCTCATTTCTGTAACTGGCTACATAGCCTTAGCTGGTGTTTATAGCTACCTTCCTCTACTACCCATTCTGGGTTCTCCAACAGCAAGACCTCAGCAGGTAGGTCTCTTTTCCTGATGGGTCTGTGCCCTTTGTCATTCCTTCTGGGTTAGGTTCTTATAGTTCCCATTAACTTCAATCACAGGACATGGCAGGACCAAGAGACACCCTAAAGGATCTCCCGCACTCCAGGCATAATCTTCCTTACCTCCAATGGAGAAGCAATCCAATTTCCTCTTGGTATTCTGGTCGATCACCCCTCCTGACACTGTTGTTCCTTTACCTTAACCTGTTGTCTTAAGGGCATCAGAAGCTCAGAGTGACCAGGGAGAAATCTGAGCTTCCAGTTCAATGGAATGTTTGTTGTGACTCCTGTCAGGAGTACTCCCCATTCTGGAACCAAAACTTTTAGGCTGGCAAAACTGAAGGTCATGGGAACAGGAAGCAAAAATGTTCTAGTGGGGCTAGAAATGTTGCCCTTTCTAGCCACCGATCTCTGAACCCATAAATCCTGACTCAAGAAGAACTCATACCATATACTGGACACTGATTCAAATAATATACTGGCTTCTAGAGAACCCTGCCCCAGTACTCCATGCTGCTGTCACTTAATTGGCACTGTAACTGTGTCTTCAAAAGGCCATCCATCTTTCTGACAGGTCAGCTGCTTGTGATGGTGGGAACATGATAAAGCCAGTGGATTCCATGAACATGGACCCATTGTCACACGTCTCTGGCTGTGAAGTGAGTTCCTTGGTCAGAATCAATATCATGATGGTGGATAAGGCATCTTGTAAATCCAAGGATAGTGGTTTTGGCAGAAGCATTATATGCAGGAAAGGCAAATCCATAACCAGAACAAGATCTACTCTAGTAAGGTCAAAGCACTGTCCTTTCCACAGAGGGAAGTGTTCCGACATAGTCAACCTGCCACCAGGTAGCTGACCGGTCACCCTGGGGAATGGCGCCCTATCTGGGGCTTTGTGTTGGCAGATCTTGCACTCAGCAACAGTTGTAGGCACTATCATCCTGGAGAGTAGAAGTCCATGTTGTCAAGCCCATGCAGAACCTCCATCTCTGCCATCATAGCCACTTTGTTCATGAGCCCACTGGGCAACAAGTTGGCTGGGGAAAAGAGACTGTCTACAGAACGAGTCATGCTATCAACTAATTATTAAACTCTTCCTCATCTGAAGTCACCCTTTGATGAGAATTGATATGGGGCACAGGATCTTCACATCCTTTGTCTGTTCAAAGAGATGTCTATACATTTCTTCCCCAGATGTCTTTCTTCCCAATTTTCCAGTCATGTTCTTTCCAAGTTCCTGACCACCCAACCAGTCCATTGACTACAGCCCATGAATCAGTGAACAATCATACACATCTGGCCATTTCTCCTTCCAAAAAATATACAAACACATGTACCACCCAAAGTTCTGCCCACTGTTAGGCTGGCATCTTTCAAGGTTGTCCCAGGAAGAGGCTGTACTGCTGCAGCTGTCCACTTCTGAGTGATACAAGCAGAGCAAGGAGAGCCATCAGTGGGCCAGGCCCTGGTCTTCTCTTTCTCCATCAGTGAGCCAGGCCCTGGTCTTCACTTCTTCCATCAGCCACTGACACCTCAAGTACCATCCCACCTGCTGGATCATAGGGTTCAAGTGACAGAGCAGCCTGGGCCTGTTGAAGAGCCTTCTCCTCTTCCAGGCCCCACACAAAGCTAGCAGCTTTCAGAGTCACTTGGTATATGGTTCAGAGTAACACATTCAAGTGGGGAATGTGCTGCCTCCAGAATCCAAACAGGCCCAATAAATGTTGTGCTTCTTTCTTGGTGGTGGGATGGGCCAGGTGCAATAACTTATCCTTCACCTTAGAAGGAATGTCTCTGCATACCCTGCACCACTGGGTTCCCAAGAATTTCATTGAGGTAGAAGGCCCTTGAGTTTTGGTTGGTTTTTTCCCCATCCTCTGATATGCCTAAGTGTTACAAATCCAAAGTGGTTGCTACCTCCTGCTCACTTGGTTCAATCAGCATAATGTTGTCAATAGAGTGAACAAGTAGGATATTTTGTGGAAGAGACAAACAATCAAGATCCTTTCGGACTGAGTTATGACACAGGGATGGTGAGTTAATATATCCTTGAGGTAACACGCTAAAGGT
>PVIU01030286.1:0-16307 GCA_004026605.1 Ondatra zibethicus | reverse complement strand
TAAGACTTCAAGCACTATATTAAAGAGGTATGGTGACAGTGGACAGCCTTGCCTTGTTCCTGATTTTAGTGGAATGGCTTTGAGCTTCTCTCCATTTAATTTGATGTTTGCTGTTGGCTTGCTATATATTGCTTTTATTATACTTAGATATGATCCTTGTATCCCTAATCTCTCCAAGACCTTTATCATAAAGGGGTGTAGCTGCCCGTGTAACATTTGGCTCAAATTCTTGACAGAAACCATTCTGTAAGGGTTAGAGCTTTCTGCATTATCAGCTCTTAGTTCCTGTATTGACTGAAATGAAAATTTTCTTTTCTCCTTATACAATCCAATATGCTTTTCAGGAGATCATTTGTCAGAGAAGACAGGGGAGAAAAGTCATCTCTCCAGTCTAGGCTTCTTTTTAGATCATCACATTTTGTATCTTTAACACATCAATGCATTCATTTCACACACGTATCTACACATCAACATTTAAACACATCAACAATAGTGTGAGGATCTTAAGTAAGAGATATGTCTGTTGGATTTGTTGAGAGGACATATTAATAGAGGAAGATTCTTAAAATTTATAGAGTATTAATTATGCATTTTTTATCTGACTCTGCCTATGTTAGAACTATCAGGATATGATAGGAAAAACGATGCTCTGCCCAATGTGGGCTAGGATTCCACTTCAGGCTTCGTATATGTGTTCATTTCCCTTTGTTCCCCATGGTTTAGAGATAGCACATGTTGGATTAGAGCTTGTGTGATGCAGCTGTTCTGACTTGTGATTTCTCATTAAATGTGTGAACTATGGCACTTCGTTTGTGAAGTTAGGCTCTTCATCTCGGTTTAAAACACACACACACACACACACACACACACACGTGCACCCACTACACACACATGCAGCGAAAGGGAATTGGGGGAAGAGATGTTTAAAGATGTTAAAGATGCTCTGTGTCTACTAATTTGAAGAAATGACTTTCTGAAGTTCTTCATTAGGTATGGTACTTTTTCTCTATTTCCTTCTGTTTAGATAATACAGGGTATAGAGGTTCAAGTGCTAAGATGAAAATATATATGAATGATACTCCCCATTAGTCAAAACATATTGCTTTATGTTTGTGTCTTATATTAGACAATCTATCCAAAACAGAGCCTGGGGTTTTACTCAACAATCAACTTCATGATTACTTATCTGCGGCTATGATTCCTTGCTGCTTTATGACTGTGAAAGAATTTCATATAGCTCATTTATAAAATAATTCCCTTGTTCACTTCTACTCACTTTCTGAAATATTCAAACATCTTTACAGCTTATTAAGATTAGAAAAAACCACAATTTTATTTTCTGAATAGGATTTACTAATTGAATAGTCAGTGTAGTTAACATCATATTGTTCAAGCATCACTGAATTATTTTAGATTATCTAAACATTCTGAGTTAGTGAATTTTTCAGTGTCTTAGCTTTAATTCATTTCCCCTTTCCTAAAGTTCTATTTTTGTTTCATATCATAAATTTTACTCAACAGGAGTTTTAAGCACCTTTTTTTGAAGATGACTTCTCTGACATTCTTAGTTGAGGTTACTGCCATGTAGTTTTTATTCTCACACTCAAAACATGTGCATGAGTAGACAGTGGGGAGAAGAAGGCAAGGTTCTCAAGTTGCATATTTATTCCCAAGTCCTTTTGTTGAACATTGTTTTGTTGGTGTGTAAAGCACTATTTATTGTGTCATGATCATTTGGTATCAGAGAATTCTACTATCAGTACCACATGTGTGATTATACAGACCCAGTGTGTATTTTTTTCCATGCGTATTAGATACTGGTGCTGTTGAAAGCCTGATAGAAAAGCCTATCTTTTAAACTTGTTATCTTGGATCTAAACTATTTATAAATGTTATTAAAGTAGATGAATCAATTACCATGCTTAGAATATTAATCCTAGGTATTAATGACACAAAATTAGCAGCATTTTTCAGATTTCTCCCTAAATCAATTGGAATTAAGTACATTATTTACTTGAAATTACTATTTAAAGAATTTTGTTTTTTTAATTTTTTTCAAATTCTTTTAATTTTTTTCATTCAAAAAAATTACATTTCCTCCCCTTCTCCCAGTACCCTCCCACTCCCCCCACCCCCTCCTCCCTCCCTCTGCTTCCTTAAAAGAGGGCATGGTACTGGGCCCTGTGGGAAGTCCAAGGCCCTTCCCACTCCATCCTGGCCTAGGAAGGTGTGCATCCAAATAGACTGGTTCCCAAAAAGATAATACATGCAGAAGAGATAGGTCCTGGTGTCATTACTGATGGCTTCTCAGTCTGCCCCCATTGGCAGCCACATTCAGAGAGTCCGGTTTGATCAAATGCTCCTTCAGTCCTGGTCCAGCTGGATTTGGTGAGCTCCCATTAGTTCAGGCACACTGTCTCAGTGTGTGGACCAGCATAAACAAAGGACACTAAGCTTATAGCTCACAAGCCCAGAGAAGCCAAATAGCAAGGTGAACCCAAAGAAAAACATATATATATATATTCTCCTGGAAATTGTAAGCAAACAAGATTGCCAGGCAAAAGTTGGAAGCACGGGGGAGGAGATAGAGGTAGGGGTAGGGGGGTTGGGGGAAGGGGAGAGGGGGAAGGAGAAGGGAGAAGGGAAGGACTAGGGAGAACTTGAGGGAGTGGGAGGGTGGAGATGGAGGAAAGGTGGATATTGGAGAAGGGAATAAGATATCTACATTAAGGGAGTCATTTTAGGATTGGCAAGAGACTTGGCTCTAGAGGGGATCCCAGGTGTCCACGGGGATGTGTCCAGCTAGGTACTTGGGCAACAGAGGAGAGGGTACCTGAACTAGCCTTGTCCCATAGTCACATTGATGAATATCTTGATCACCACCATAGAAATTTTGTCTGATGGATGGAGATAGAGACAGAGACCCACATTCACATCAAAGCAATGGACTGAGCTCCCAAGGTCCAGTCGAAGAGCAAAAGGTGGGAGAAGATGAGCAAGGAAGTAATTTGAAGAATTTTGGATGCAGAACTAGAAAGGGACTATATGTACGTTAGGAAATAGTTAAGCAAAAAGACCACCGTCTGAATTAAACTCACTAAAAACAACACCCTCCACTGTCCTACAGACCCCTCCAATTCAACAGGACAGTTTTTCCTTTGCACAGTCTAGAACAATAACATTATATTTTTCTTGTGGCCTCTTTATAATTTTCCTCAACTATATGTACTTCTTTGGGCATTTTCCTTCTTGAACCATAGCTCTTATATAACGTCTTCTTATTCAAATTTGGTTATTCCTTCTGAACCCATCACAAAAGAATGTGTTTGTGAGAAACCTCTCCTGATTTATTTGTTCAACAAATATTTGTCTGTCTGGCATGACTCAAGCCTGCTGCTACTCTATTCTGTCATTCTTATTTTTATGAAAACGTGACAGATAATAAACAGTAAGTAGTTGGTGATAAGACAATGAAGGAAACATGCAAAGTGACTTATAGTGTAGCTGGAGAGGGAGGACTGATAATTTTGCAAGCTTGATCAGGAATACATACATCATCTTACATGATACAACTTTTCTGAACAAAGAGGTTGAAAGAGTGAGTATGACGCTAAGCAGGAGAGTAAACTAAGGGAAGGACCCCCAGGCACACTAGCTGCATATGTCTACAAAATAGCCCAACAACATGTGGCTGAAGAAGGGGGGTCAGTCATGAGTGCCTGTCTGTGGTTGCTGGCTTTCAGTTTGGTAAGGATCTAAAGGAACAGAGGTTTGATTAGTCATAAGCTTAAATGGCATCCATTACAGAGACCTGCTCTAGAAACTAGGGGGAAGTAGAGTGTCCCATCGCAGAGACTGCAGTGTGTGGGATCAGGAGTCTGCTGTGGAATATGATGAGAGTCAGGGCTAATCTTGTGAAATAAGAAAAGTTATTTTGTTTTCTAAAGGCAGATAAGAAGTTACTTTTAAAAAGTAGTATTGTTAGACTGCTTTCTTAGATGGAAAATTTCCATAACTTAAAAATAGTTTATGTATTATTTGAGCATTTCATACAATGAATTTTCCTTATGTATGCCTTCCCCACTCATCCCTGATCTCTCCCAAACTCCCAATTCAAGCAACTTTGTTTTTGTGTCCCCTCCCCTCCTTTCTATCTGTGACTGTCTGTCTGTCTGTCTGGAATGTAGGACTTTTCCTGGAGTGTGGCATATATACTACATGTCACTTCTCTGAAGAAACTAGCATTCCCTCTCCCATCAGAGTGGCAATCCTGTGCTCCTCATCTAGGGGGTGGGGATTCATATCCACTTCCTTTCTTCCATTCTGAGGTTTTTTTGTGGCTTGGATGTAGGTGCTATGAATGTTGTCACAATCTCTGTGAGTTTCTAGCTGCTGTTTTGTGTCTGGAAATCACTATTTATTTGAGTCCATCCACCACCACCCCTGGTTCTTAGAATAATTCTTCCACCATCCCCGCTTCTGCATAGATACCTGAGTCTTTCTGAAGGGGGTAAGGCAAGACATCCCATTTAGGGCTAAGCATTCCAATCTGCTCCTGATGTTAACCTGTTGTATGTTTCTTTGCTAATTGCCTACTATTGCAAGAAATTGGTTCCTTCTCAAACAGATATACCATTCTATGTTGGTTAGCTTCCCTAAACCTCATAACACCCGTTTGATAAGAGGCTGCATTTTAAGAAAACATATTTGTCTATACCTATAATTTGAACTGATGAAAAATAAGTGGCCAGAAATAAATACATTAGAAAGTTAGCAGTGACAGAATGGTGGACAGTTTTAAATATGTTTATTTATCTTCTTCAGGAATATGTACTGGCTGGGTGGTAGTGGCACACACCTTAATCCCAGCACTTGGGAGGCAGAGGCAGGCAGATCTCTGTGAGTTTGAAGCCAGCCTGGTCCAATAGAGCTAGTTCCAGGACAGCAAGAGCTGTTACACAGACAAACCCTGCCTTGAATAAACAAAACAAAACCAAATAAAAACAAGAATACATACTGATTGTCTTTTACTGTGTTAAAATTCTAATATATACAAGAAGATGTATTATATTACAATGAGCATTATTTGTAAAAGGAATGAGTTCTAAGTCTGCTTCCTTCTTTATACTATTTCATAGTTAGGAAGAATGGAATTTACAGACACACTTATTTTAAAATTATTTTATCCTGGGCAAATAATTTAGTCTACGTGAATCTGTGTCTTCATGAGTAAACTAAGATTTCTAGAATCTGGGAAGCTATGGTTATAAACCTATACAAGAATGATAATTTTTGAACATAAAGCCAGACCCAAAATAATCTATCGTAAAATGATACTTTTCTCATTTCCACACTGAGTTGTTATTCTTATTAAATTACTTAAGATAAGTCATATACTATTATAATTCATATATATATTTTTACTAAAAATAAACTTTACAGACTGTCATATTTTCTTTATTATATAATATTCTGCCTTGATTTTAGGCTGCTTTGGGGGCAATTAGTTATTTTTATCTATTAATTATTACATATTCATATCTTGTTACCCATTTTAAATGTCATATCTGGAAATTTTGAGTGGATTTGAATAAATATGAGCATCAATTCAAGCCCACTTGTAAATACTGCTTTTACGTGTATGATGGCTGCTTTACTAAAAATGTTTTGCTGACGTCAGTTGCCTACAGACTTAATGTTGATGCCTGTTTTTTCCAAGCACATGCTTAGGATCAGATTCAATTTTATAAAAATTATTTAAAATATTACACTACATGTTGCAATGTTTTGACTATTTGTTAAGGATTCCTTTAATCAGTTAATTTTTTGTAAGAAGAGGTGAAAAGTTCTAATATTTGTAAGCTGCTGTCTTCTGTAGCTAAAAATTAAAAGAGAAAATCATAAAACTTCACCAGGATGGGCCTCAGCCACTAAATTTGACTGGAGGTCTGTGATCTAAACTTTGGCAAAATCTTGAAATTGCTTTCTTCAGTTACCTATAGATCTTCACGTAGGCCTGAGGCTTCTGGGCTTACTCCCTTCCAGTTTGGTATATTCGTTGGTATCATCCTTGCTCATCTCAAGTTTGGGCAGTCATGCTGGCGAGACTTTATGAGTGCGACTTCTTACGCTAAAATGAGGGGAAGATGTGTTCTTCCCTAGGGAAGAACTCACTAATTGGTTGTCCAGTACTAAATGGTCAGACCTGAAATCAACATTATCTATCTATCTATCTATCTATCTATCTATCTATCTATCTATCTATCTATCTATCTATGTGTATAACATTATACAGATTGAGCAGGTTGTATTTAGAAATACAAATGTGTATATACATAGACATATATGTATGCAATAAAAATTAAGCAATGAATCCAGAAAGAGACCATGAATTTGAAGGAGAGAGGGAAGGGTGGGTGGGAAGTTTGGAAGGAGGATAGTGAAGGGGGAAGTGTTGTAATTTTACTGTAATATCAAACACTTCTGAAAAAAAAAACTTAAGCATTTTATCCTGAGTAATAACTTTTTTAAGGAATACAAAAAATATTAGTAAGTTTTTAAAAATTTCTAGTGTCAATACCATTTTTGAAATTTTCCTCTGTCTAATGCAGTTTTTCCCCATGTGGTCTTTTTATGTTGAAAAACTCATAAAGGCTCAGAGCTGGAGAGATGGCTCAAAGGTTAACAGTACTGACAGCTCTTCCAGAGAACCCGGGGTTCAATTCCCAGCACCCACATATTGACCTGTAACTCCAGTTCTAGGACATCTGATACCCTCAAACAGATATACATGCAGGCAAAACACGAATGTGCAAGATATAAAAATATAAATTATAAAAAACTCAAAAAAGCAAATAATATAAGAAAAGGACATACAGTGTCAGATCCGATTTTTACAGAATATAATAGTAGAATCATTTAACTTTCAAACCAAAAAATTGTGAAATTCTTTATGAAGCACTAAATTGATCATAATCCTGATTCTAAATGAGTTTCTTCTAGGGTGTGGCTGCCTGTATCATGCAAATTGACTCTCAGACTGCAAGTCTTAATTACATGCATTAGAGGCGATGACATATCCAATTCCTTTTGAGCTATATAGGATTTGACTTGATGTTTTAAAAGAATCAGTTTTAGTTCTGATTGTTTAACTTAAGCATTAGTTACCTTTCTTATTCCTGTGAACAACTATCTGACAAGAAGGGTATGTAAAGGGAAAGTTCTATTTTGACTCAGTTTAAGCAGGGAAACAGTCCATCAAAGAGAAGACAAGGCAGCTGGCTCCTTAAGTGATCGCATTGTAGCTGTCTGCAGTCAGGATACAGACAGAACGCAGGAAGTGGGTCCAGGTGATTAAATTTCAAATCAACCACTAGATACCCAGTTTTCTCCAATGAAGCTCATCTTTCTAAAGGTCTCACAGCCTCTCCAAATGGCATCTCCACCAGGTGGGGACCAAGTGTTAAAACGCACCAGCTTAAAGGAGACCAAAGGATTCAAGTCAGAGCAACATGATAGGAAATACTGGCATTAGTTTTCTCCTCCGCGTTTTGCTGTATAATACATTTACATTCATACAGGTTATTTAGTGTAATAGCTGATGCAGACACTACCTCTATCGATACAAGTTTCTTCCAAATGGTCACTGCAAAAGAAAATCTAATTTATTTTTAGAAATCAATTATTTTAGGTTGAAATCATTCTATAATCTCTTGTTTTCTATAAATTATTTTGAGACAAGAAATATTAAAATCTGAATATTGATACAAATTTATCTCTCTTTTTTATTTTTCTTTTATTGAAAATAGATTTGTAAGACAGGTGGAGGTAGTGCACACTTTTAATCCCAGCATTCAGGAGGTAGAGCCAGTTGGATCTCTGTGTTTGAGGCCACCCTGGTTTATAGAGTGAGTTCCAGGACAGGCTCTAAAGCTACACAGAGAAACCCTGTCACGAAAAAACCAAAAGATGAAAGAAAAAGTAAAGAAAATAGATTTTGTATACAATATATTCTGAATATAGTTTCCCCACTCCCAATTACTCCTAAATCATCCTCATTTACCCTTCAATCCAAATTCGCATACTTTCTGCTTCTCCTCAGAAAACAAGCAGGCATTTAATAATAAAATAAAATAACATAACACAAATTCAAACAAACTGGAACAGGATATAACAAACAGAAGAGAAAGAGGCAAAGAAAAAGCACAAGAAGCACACTTAGACACAGAGACACACAAGTTCATAGAAACAGGAATTCTGTAAAACTACAGAACTGGAAGCCATTTTGTGTTGGCCATCTACTGCTGGGCATGGGGCCTGGCCTGAAGTGTGGTTTGTATCCCCAGGGAAACTCTTTTGTAGAGAATTAAATTTTCATTTGTGAGTAGTTATTAGTTGGGGATAACTTCTGGATTAGGGATGGGATTTGTGTAGACTTCTCTCTGCATTGGGGTCCCTTCTGGGGCAGATTCTTGCGGGCCATGTGCAAGCTACCTCCATTTCTGTGAGTTCATATGTCCATCAGTCCTGCTGTGGTTATATTCTTGTTTCCTCAGTATTCTCCCTCCTTTCTGGCACTTACACTCTTTCTGCCTTCTCTTCCACAGAGTTCCCTGACCATGTGGGGAGGGATTTGATGTTGATATTCCATATAGGAGTGAGTGTTCCAAGGTGTCTTACTCATACTGCACACTGCCCGGGTGTGGGTCTCTACATTTGTTCTTCTTCAGGAGGAAGCATCTCTGATGACGCTGAGCAAGGCGCTGATCTGAGTATAGCAACATTTCTTTAGGATTCATTTCATGGCTCTGTTTCTTTAGCAAAGAAGGAGTATTTGGTTTTATCTTAGGTCCTTGGTCTATCTGGTCTCAGGCTCTTGGCCATCAGAGCAGTGAAAATCTTTCAACGAAAAGTAATATTAGAATGCGCCATGAGACTTTCTTAAATTCTCTCAATTTTCATAAATTACAAAAGGTAAAGGCTGGAGCAATGCTACAGCAATTAAGAGCACTGTCTGCTCTTCCAGAGGTTCTTGGTCTGGTTATCCATTACTCACATGGTGACTCTCTAAATCACCTCTAACTCCAGTCTCAGGGAATCTTACAACCTCTTCTTGGATATTGTTGGATATATTTATGGTGGGCATACCAAACACACATGCAGGCAAAATACTTGTATACATAAAATAAAAAAAGAAGGAATAATATATTTAAAGTAATTAAAAAAATTAAAAGGTAACATTTCTACATTTGTGGAGCTCTGCTGTGGCTAATATGCATAATATGTTTGAAAGCCTCACAAACCAAAATGTTCTAATAAATACTGAAGTGTCAACATTTCAAGTCCAATTTTGAAAGTTAATATATGCAGACAAATGTTAAGTTTAGGTGTCTAATCCTTTAAGTAAATTAGATGATCTAAGAGCAATTTACCCTTGTGCCAGAATGGCCTATGTAGTAAAATGTGAATGATTAAAATAAGAAAGTTATAATTATTTCAAAGAAGGCTGTTAAATGCTTCAGAAGTGTGAAAACCTGGTACACAGTTTTATTTAAAGCAGAATGTGAAGGGTGAACTTAGACCAAAGGGTCATAGAATTAAATGAGAAAAAGATAGATGCAGATGCCTAACAAGCCCAAGGACCCTGAAAGATCACAGACGGTTGAAATTAGAAGACAAGTATTTTAGAACGGAGGAGAAGAGTGAACAGGACAGAGGAAGTGAGTACATATCACATTTGGACATAAGGGGTAGTCTTTGCTTTTTTAAAACTGTGGTAGAAATAGTTTAAGAACGGGAGGAAAAGCCCTATGTTAACAGAACATTTTAAATGTCATATTCTAAAGGTCTTTGGAGTGTTTGAAAATTATCTATCTAGAATATACCTATTTAACCTTGAAAACATATATAATGTGTCTATAAGTTGAATAATTATAGATTAATTAATAACCTCATTTCTTATTTATACATTGCATTTTTAAAGTAACTGCATAAGCACAAGACCTCAAACAAGAGTAGAAACATATATACAGTATAAGAAAAATAACTTTTAATTTTAATCAATATACCAAAATCCATGAAAATGCAAACTATCTGAGATCAATTGTTCTCTTTTTATCTTATACTCATCTAAATTATAACAAATATTCATAACCCTCAAAATAATCAAAAGCCTCCCACAACATAGCTCTTGGGAATGTGGATGTAGGGTTCTCTAGACTGCTTCCTTCTGAATGTGGGAGAAGGAATCTTTAGGGTTTCTGAGAATATTTGACATAATGAAAAAGTCCTGGAAAGACCAGGTATAACCTTTGTGGATAGATATCACCTCTCAAGATTCAGGAAGTCTCCCTTTATCAAATCTGATCCATATTAACCTGAAATGAGTATACAACCTCTCTTTTCCTGTGGAAGCAAAAGTAAAACCTCTTCTCCAAAGCATTTTTAACTTCCATTTGAAAAATACATTTTTTAACTTTCTTAAAATATCTAGAATGATTTATTTCAACAGTTCTTTCAATCCCATGTCTCTTACATCTGCTCCTGGCAGTACCAATTTATTTCAGAGAAAATGATGGGCATTAAATAGACTCCATAGGAGTTTGCTTTCATTGTGAAAAGATTAGTCATCTGGGCAAGAAACGGCTTTTGCCTTGACTGCTTCACAGTGTTCTGTATAAACTGTATATGCAGGATCCACAGGAAAGTGACTGCTGAAATTTTCCAAAACAAGGTGGGACAGTACTTCAGGGTTCCTGCTTCACAGAAGAGTCTGCCAAGCATTCTATAGGACACAGAGGAAAAAAAAACTGATGAACTTTGACAATACAAGGGAGGAAAATCCTTCAAGTTTCCTGATTCACTGAAAATTTTGTCAGGTACTCTGGGCCTATAGGCTAAAGATGGATGCCTCAACATTGGAGGGTAACTTTGGGTGATTGTCCAGACAGTCTGTAGTTAGGTAATTATAATTCCTTCATGGGGTGTTTGATGAAGTTAAAGACTAAATAACTAGAGTTTCAGTTTTCCTTATTTATATAGAAAGTAAATTAGGTATAAAACTTTGTATTAACTAAGGTACAATAGATATTGGAGTCTATTCTGAAAGTGAATATTGTAAATGTAATTCTAACTTAGTTGTTTTTGTTGTATGTAGTTTTACTATATTAAGTATTTTCATTTCTGGACAAAAGGAGATTGAAATGTTGTAGAATATTATTCTAAGGTGTGTTGCATTTGTTTATGCTGTAAAACATTTGTTTTAATGATATAAAGATGTGTTACATTCTTTTATGGTGCATTTTTAACTTGGTGAAGCTGTGTTACTTTGCCTATCTAAAACACCTAACTGATCTAATAAAAATCAATGGCCAAAATCAAAACAGGAAGAAAGGATAGGTGGGGCTGGCCTAGAATAAGTAGGAGAAAAATAAAGAAAGAAGAGCAAGAACAGGGAGAGGAGGATCCTAGGGGCCTGCCACACAGTCAGTCATGGAGTAAGAGTAAAAGTAAGATACACATAAATAACAAAAGGAAAAACTTCAGAAGCAAAAGGTAGATGGGATAATTTAAGTTAAGGAAAGCTGACTAGAAATAAGCCAAGCTGATGCTGGGCATTTAAAAGTAAGAAAAAGCCTCTGTGGGTTTTCTGGAAGTTAAGGCCAGGCATTCACACAAAAGAATAAGACTCCCTGCGATGTCTTTGGGAGATGGGTTGCACCCCCTGACTAAAAAGCCCAATGTGTAAAACAACCAATAGCAGGAAGCTGTAAGAGGGTCAGAGATATGGGAAAAAGGAGTAGGGTAGAGACAATCTTCTACTTTGCATTCTGATTAAAAACAAACAACAAAATTTCAAAAAGGAATGGGAGTTATTACCGTAAAATATTATAGTAGTAAGAATTGTTATTAACTTTCTGTGACATTTAGGAGTTTTTTAGTTAGGAACTTGTACTGCTGGAAATTATATTATGATCTAATCAGATATTGATTTTTCTAATGAGTAAGAGAAATATTTGAGCCAAAGCTGGATCAAAGATTGTGTAAACTTCTAGGTGGAAGGCTGTTGAAACAGGCATCATGGAATTGGCATCAGACTAGAAATTAACAACAAATATATGGGTTTTCTCCAGACCTAATTGATTGGGATGTTTAATGCATTTAAAATTTGAAAATGAGAAGACTTCTCTCAATCCCTTGTTTTCTTCCTGACTTTGGGATGTTGCTATTACTAATGTGCCCTCAGTACCAGTTACAGTAGAGAAGGCAATTGAAGACAGGCATACAAACCTTGTGGGTGTATATCAAGTTCACTGTAACCTGGCTACCTATTCATATGAATCCAATGGGACAAGATATTCTCATATACAATAAACAACACAAGGCATACATATTACATAACAGAAAATAAGAGATAAGGTATGAGGGACCAAAAAAGTCCATGGTGAACCAGTCCTCCAAAGCTTATGAACACTAATCAGTGTGTTTAGACATCGGATTTCCTGTAACCAGTTGTACTATGGCTGTGGAAGCAAAAGACAGCATTCTGGGTTACAATCCTCAGGGTGAGCAACTCACTGCTCAATTATAAATTAACTAAAAGATTTGCTATTGTTGCTATTTAACGTCATCATCATCACCATTACATGTGAAAAGAGTTACCCTTCAAAAAAAATGGATAATGATTTTTTCCAGAATCATGAGTCTTTAAGCAAAAATTTCGGTGCCAAGTGTGGGATATATCTCTATGAATTGCTTTCCAGGAAGCTATCAGAAATTCCCAATGCAATAAAGGCTGTTGTCATTACTTTCGGTTACTCACGAGAGAAGACAGCACACACTTCGGAGACAGCACACAAATGAGCTTAGCTGGAACTGGGCTGGAAGCCTCCACAGTATTGGCTGCCATTCACAGGGATGGAAGGTGCTATGACAGCTGTTGGTGGAGAAAAGGCTGCCACGGTTTGGCCCAATTGTGAATTGTGAGTGAGTGCTGAAATACTCACCGACAGTACAACACTCACAGTGCCTATAAAGATGCTTCAAGAAGGATGGTACAATAATGAAACTATTGTTTTGGGAGCATCTAACTACTTTCTGATTGGATTTGAGTCTTCCTGCGCAGGAAGAAACATATACCAAGTACTGTGAGTCTAAAAAGAAATTATGGCTAGAGATGTCATAGGTTCTAGGGCTGAACTTATTACCGATACTGAATTAAAGAGATTTGTAACTAAACTGCCTTGTAAATACTTACAATCAGACCCTTAGACTATCCCTCTAGCCTCCTTAGTCATAGAAAAGTCTTTATATTAGACTCTTTATATAATGACTGACAGCTAATAGTCATAAGTTGTTAAAGATTCAGAATTAGTGAGTGTTGAGATCTCAGTACTAAAAAGTCACATCTATGACAAAAAGAATTTCACACACAAATGGGTAAAGTGATTCAAGGAGCTCGAGCATGAGAAGGATTCCTATGACACACTCTTCTGGACATGGCACAGCTGACACAATCATGAGGCAAATACAATCTCCTATTTCTTTCTTGTTGTTCCCGAGAGCAGCTATGAATGTTCAAGGAATGAAATGTTCCTAGACAGGGAGGAATTTCCTGAAGCATCCCAGGTTTTGTGGGGGGACACATTATGCTATAGGAAAACTGACTGGGACAGGCTAACTCTGTTCCTGTATCACCTGGAAACAAGATATTCTTCATTTTTTTTTACTTTGTTGGTGTTAAATTTTTGATGTTTCTATGAATATATGCACTGTATCATGGATACAGTCACAATACCTTGATATAATCTTTTATTTTTCTCCTATTCCTAGGGACACACCTCCTTCCTTCTTAATCAATCTACCTCCTTTGTTCATGTGTGTGTGTGCGTGTGTGTGCCTGTATATGTGTGTTGGTATGTGTATGTGTGTAGCCACAAAGAGGTCTTGTGGGAGGGGTCTGTTGAGCTTCTTGTTAACAATTAGGGACAGACTCTGTATGATGGGC
The DNA here is from genome assembly GCA_004026605.1 of Ondatra zibethicus. Lineage (NCBI taxonomy): Eukaryota > Metazoa > Chordata > Mammalia > Rodentia > Cricetidae > Ondatra > Ondatra zibethicus. The sequence goes on along the minus strand of PVIU01030286.1, from coordinate 2,302 downwards.
CTCCACTATCATTCAGTAAGAGGACGACAGTTTCACTGTGATTTATTCTGAAATGTTTTGCTTTAATTTAAGCATAATCACTACCAGAAGTGAGTTGGGGAACATAAGATTGTTCAGTTTTCTTAATCTGCTTTGCTCTGTTTTGGTTAATTCTTTTTTTTCATATTCTTTTATTTTTCATTCAAAAATTTACACTTCCACCCCTTCTCCCAGTCTCCTCCATCTCCCCCACTAACCCTCCTCCCTCCTTCTGCTTCCTTAAAAGAGGGCAGGGTACACTGCCCTGTGGGAAACCCAAGGCCCTCCCCGCTCCATCCTAGCCTAGGAAGGTGTGCATCCATATAGACTAGGTTCCCAAAAGGCCAATACATGCAGAAGAGATAGATCCCAGTGCCATTACCATTGGCTTCTCAGTCAGCCCCCATTGGCAGCCACATTCAGAGATTCCGGTTTGATCATATGCTCATTCAGTCCTGGTCCAGCTGGATTTGGTGAGCTCCCATTAGATCAGGCACACTGTCTCATTTGGTGGACCAGCCCCTCGTGGTCCTGACTTCCTTGCTCATCTTCTCCCACCTTCTGCTCTTCGACTGGACCTTAGGAGCTCAGTCCATTGCTCTGATGTGAATGTGGGTCTCTGTCTCTATCTCCATCCATTGGACGAAATTTCTATGGTGATGATCAAGATATTCATCAGTGTGACTATGGGACAAGGCTAGTTCAGGCACCCTCTCCTCTGCTGCTCAAGTATCTAGCTGGGAACATCCCCGTGGACACCTGGGATCTCCTCTAGAGCCAAGTCTCTTGCCAATCCTAAAATGACTCCCTTAATGTAGAGCTCTTATTCCCTTCTCCAATATCCACCCTTCCTCCATCTCTACCCTCCCATTCCCCCAAGCTCTCCCCAGTCCTTCCCTTCTCCCTTCGCCCTCCCCCTTTCCCTTTTGCCCACCCCCACTCCCACCCCCACCCCTACCTCCATCCCTATCCCCACTCCAGTGCTTCCAACATTTGCCTGGCTATATTGTTTGCTTCCAGTTTCCCGGAGGATCCATATATGTTTTGTTTGGGTTCATATATAACAGTCTCTCTTTATTTGTAAAGAGATTCCTTCTAAATTAGCAAGTCCAATGCTTATCTGGCTATGCTAGCACAATAAGAAACTACTCTGCTGGGCAGGTTTGGGTTGATCCTCAAACAAGACTAGTGCTCCTGTGTGCTTCATACTTTTATAGACATTGAATATTTAATTTGAAGATTTTGATATAATAGTTTACTTTGTGTTAAATAAAAATTTGTAGCTCATGTATAACACGTAGTGTGGATGAGTTGATGACTTCTTTTTGTCTTTTTGCAAGGACCCGGGAATGTGCTTGCATTCTCTAGAGTTTTAAAGAAGACTCAGAGGTACTCTGGTTAGAATCAGCTGTTCTTCTCAACTCAGCACACTGAAGGGTTCCACTTTGCCCACTGACTTCCCTGTGTAGACCCTAAATACATATTTGGGGACTAAGTGATAATAACAGTCTAGTGAGAAAAATACAAACTCTTATCATGCCACAGTAGCAATCCTTAATTTGAAGAATGATTAGGAGGCTTTAAAAAAATATATGTCCTAATGAATTCTATTTTGTCATTCACCTAATACCATTTATTTAGTCTTGCAATAAAATTCTTATTATAGGAGAGAATAATGCTAGTTCCTCAAGTTCATTTCCAGTCTATCTCAAGTAGGAAAAGCCAGTTTAAAAATCATATATTCTAATTTATGTGATCATATATGGCTTTCAGAAGAATAAATCAATGAGTCATAAAAATTATCATACTAAAATTTATGTATAATGTAAGAAATTACAAATATTCTATTAAATATTTTACCAGAATCTTTAAAATACATTGGTTATGGAATTTCAAATGTAGATGAAACACTTCTATTTATATATTTTCACTAACTTTTTAGAAAACATTGGTTCTGTGCTAGTTTGGTCATTACAGGGACACTGTGAGATAGGAAAGTTTAAGATTATAGCTTTACAGTATAGATTCAAAAATTTGACAGAATCTCTACCTGTAAAATGGCAGACATGAAGCTAAATTTTGTTGTTTTTTTTCCACATTTAATTTTTTATTATTGCATTATAAATAGTACCATTCAAAATTTCCACCTCCTCCGCTCCTCCCATTTCCCTCCCGCTTCCCCACTCCCCCTCCCTTTTTCCCCTCCAGTCCTAAGAGAGGGCAGGTTACCCTGCCCTGTGGGAAGCCCAAGGCCCTCTCGCCTCCATCCAGGCCTAGGAAGGTG
>PVIU01030285.1:0-16303 GCA_004026605.1 Ondatra zibethicus | reverse complement strand
GTGCAGTCATCACATCCATATGAGCACGGTGCAGTGGGTGCAGTCATCACCCCCAGATGAGCCCAATGCAGTGGGTGCAGTCATTGTGAGTAGACGGATGGCCTGGGAACAGTACATATAAGACTGGGCCGCCTTAGGGAAGTCTGAAAGTGCCATGTAAGAAATAAAGATTTTAACCAACAAGTGGAAAGAAGAGAGTCCTTTTTTTTCTTTAGTGTAGGGAACACTTCAAAATTTGCATATCATTCTTGTGCAGGGCCATGCTAATCTCTGTATTGTTACAATTTTAGTATGTGTGCTGAAGAAGTAAGCACCAAAGAGATGTTATTAAAGGCAAATATGACATAATAAAGATATTATTTTATCATATTCATATGGCAGTGCAGTAGAGAGTATCATGAAGGCAAGATAGGTTAGCAAGTGTCTTAGTCATTGTCCTGTGGCTGTGAAGAGACATTGTGACCAAGGCACCTCTTATTTAAAAAGCATTTAATTGGGGACTTGCTTACATTTTCAGAGGTTTAGTCCATTAACATCATGGTGGGAAGCGTGGTGACAGGCAAGCAGACTAAAGAAGTAGCTACGAGTTCTACACCAAAGCCCATCCCCAGTCACACACTTCCTCCAACAAGCCATACCTCCTAAGCCTTTCAAATAGTGTCACTCTTGGTGATCAAGTGTCCAGATCTGGGAGCCATTTCTTTCAAGCTACCATCCACAAGAAGCCTCTGACAGTCTACAAGAGGCCCATGGTCATAAAGATCCAACCAGGATTAAGGAATAGGAAGGCACAGTCTGCAGGTCAAGCAATCAGAATCTCATCTGGCAAGAAGGAGGAATAAAGGAGGCTCCTTTGCTGAACCAGAATTCGCAAGCAAGAATCTGGGGGCTTGGATGTAAGAAGATGAGGACAGCTCACTCAAGATACTCACATTTCTCTAAAAGTACACTTTAGGATTTCTAAATGGTCTGAAATTGTGGTATGATCCAACTTTCTGGGGACAAAAGCAATTCAGAACTGAAGGAGGGGAATAATCCCTTGTCCATACTGCCCACCCACTCTGTAAGAAGGGGGTAATCTCTTGTCCATACTGCCCACCCACTCCGTAAGGAGGGGGTAATCCCTTGTGCATACTGCCCACCCGCTCAGTAAGAAGGGGGTAATTACTTGTCCATACTGCCCACCCACTCCGTAAGGAGGGGGTAATCCCTTGTGCATACTGCCCACCCGCTCCGTAAGAAGGGGGTAATCCCTTGTCCATACTGCCCACCCACTCCATAAGGAGGGGGTAATCCCTTGTGCATACTGCCCACCTGCTCCGTAAGAAGGGGGTAATTACTTGTCCATACTGCCCACCCACTCCGTAAGGAGGGGGTAATCCCTTGTCCATATTGCCCACCCACTCCGTAAGGAGGAGGCAATCCCTTGTCCCTATTGCCCACCCAGTCCGTAAGGAGGAGGTAATCCCTTCTCCTTATTGCCCGCCCACTCCGTAAGGAGGAGGTAATCCCTTGTCCATACCGCCCACCCACTCCGTAACTTTGTAACTCATCTTTTTTTTTTTTTTTGATTCAGTCTCTAGGGAGCTCAAACCTGGAACTCACTGATTTGGATAGATCGGCTGGCCCGAGAGCACCAGAGGCCTGCCTGTCTCTGGCTCCCCAGCACGGAAGTCACAGGCACATGCTGCCATGCCTAGCTTCCACATGGATTCTGAAGATCTAAACTTCTGTCTTCACGCTTGCAGGCAAGACAAGCGCTTTACAAATGAAACTCTTCTAAGTCCCTTCTACTAGGTCCTTACTACAATGTGTCCTCCTCACACCAGCAGTCATCATTAGAATCACTGTCCTGAAGCGCTTCCTCTGTTTGCCGCCTCAAGCTTAGGACTCCTCCCCCACTGACCCCATGCTAAGGCTGTTTGTACCATAATGATATAGGCTCTGCTTTACACAGCTTCTTGGAAAGGTTAGTCACTTAAAAAGAGAAGGTGGCAAATGTCCACATCCAGACACAACCATGGTCCTAGCCAATACTCCAGCTGTAACCTATCAAATGGCCTTCTGTAGAATAATCATTCTGTACACTGTGAATATGTATTTCTCTCATTGGTTGATAAAAAGCTGACAGGCTTGTAGCAGTTAGGAAGTATAGGTGAAACAGCCAGACGCAGAGGACTCTGGGAAAAGAAAGGGTGAAGTCAGGAGAGAAGCCAGCCACCGAGGAAGCAGGACGTGTAGAAAATGAATCCTTGAGCCACGTGATGAAACATAGATAAGAAATATGGGTTAATTTAAGTGTAAGAGTTAGCTAGTAGCCTGAGCTATCGGCCAAGCTTTTATAAAGAATATTTGGGAATTGGCCGTTGGGACAGAAAAGCTCCGCCTAAAAATGCCAGTGCAGAGACTCTAACCATGCCATGCCCAGACAACTGTCCTACAGAAACTGCATGCCCAGAGCAGTATTCCTCAAGCCACCAAGTTTCTGGTAATGTGTCACCAGGAACAGAAAATTGATACAAGCATGTACTGGTGAGGTGACTCAGCAGGAAAGGGACTTGCTGCCAAACCTGATGACCTAAATTTGATCCTCAGAACCCACATGATGGGAAGAAAGAACAATTCATGCAAGTCATCCTCTGAACTCCATAATTGTGCAGTGGTGCTTGAGCAAGCCCGTGAGCGCGCACGCAACACATTTTACAGTGTTACCTTGCTGTTCCCATTTGTTTGGGTTCTTTTCACTAAAGGAATGCAAAATATCTAGGAAGAGGAAAGACTGTTCCGATTTCAGCTTGAGAGAAGAGTGGAGAACTAGCGGAGAGAAGGGTCGAGAACTAGCGGAGAGAAGGGTCGAGAACTAGCGGAGAGAAGGGTCGAGAACTAGCGGAGAGAAGGGTCGAGAACTAGCGGAGAGAAGGGTCGAGAACTAGCGGTCATGGTCAGGGCTCTGGCACAGGAGCAGTGCCACCAGGGTGCTCGAGGAGCAGAGAGTGATTATAGCAATTAGACTTTGCACACATGGCGAATGCTAAGGAAGTGAACTAGCTTCACAGAGTCTGAGAAAGAGTCACAAACCAATCCTAAGGCCTGGCTTGAGGGGCTCTTACAGCTTGCGGGGAAGTCTAAGGAGTCAATAATACCCAGCTACTCCTGCGGCCTGTGAAGGCAAGCTCGAGCTGCAGGCTGGCTGCAGGCTACAGGGCATTTCCTCTGTGCTCTGCCACCAAGGATCTGGCTGGGCAGGAAGGAGGATCTGCTTCTTTGGTTTTGGTAAACAACAGTTCATTCACTCAGGAAGATGAGCCGGAAACAACACAGATGAACACAGAATACCAGGAAGTAGTGGCACACACCTTTAATCCCAGCACTTAGAAGACAGAGGCAGTAGGATCTCTATGAGTTCAAGGCCAACCTGGTCTACAGAGTGAGTTCCAGGACAGCCAGGGCTACACAGAGAAACCCTGTCAAAGAAGAAGAAGAGGAGGAGAATGCAGGAACAGTTAGAGGCCTACCTACCATTCTAACCATGGTGACCTGAGAGTAACTGTTTTGCCTTTCTAAATCTCATTCAATCTCATCTCTGGCCTGTTATATCCAGAACCATTCATAGAGCATAATTCACTTCGGTTTTTTCTTTTCTTTTTTTTTAGAATTTATTTTTATGTGCATTGATGTTTTGCCTGCAAGTATGTCTGTGTGAGGGTGTTGGATCCACTGGAATTGGAATTACAGACTTTTGTGGGTGCTGGGAATTGAACCCAAGTCTTCTGGAAGAGAGCAGTCAGTGCTCTTAACCGCTGAGCCATCTCTCCAGTTCTGAATAAATTTCTTACGTACAGAAAACTGTGTGATCACTCTTAGGTACATTTACCTTAGCAGAGTTCCGAATTTCATACCAGCAGTAATGTTGACACTACTTTAGAATCAAGAGCTTTGTATCCGAAAGAAAAGTCAGGGGAAATGGGACACAGTTTTGGAAGTTCTTATATTCCTCTTAAAATTTAATTATCAAACACTGAGCCAGGATAAGTCATGGCAGTATGAGTAAAACTGGGTTTGCCTGACACAGCCCCAGTCCTTTAACTCTGGTTCACTGGGTAGGACATGGACATAGAACATTAGCAACATTTATGTTAGTCTACGCCAGTCACTAAGATTCTGAGTCACAACCATGTCGGGAGTCAAAGGTAACGTTTGTATCTAATATTTATTCCCATAATCATTTATTCACTTGGTATTGACTTGGGAATCATGTTCACTGCTTGAAGAATGAAGGAGAGGTGTGGAGCTGGACAAGAGAGAATAAGCCATGAGGAACAGTATCCTATGCCAGCAGAGTGCAATCAAATGTGTAAAACATTCTTATGTCTACTGACCACTGCTGGAGTGTGTCTTACCTGATAAACACTGCAAAATCCCAAATGGAATAAAAGACACTCTCTGGTCACCAGATTGTCCTGTTGAGCAACAAGGAGGACTCACAAGTCACACACACACACACTGTAGGTGCAGTGTGGTGGTACAAGTGGACACAATGTTCTAGGACTGTATCTTGCCAACCGGCTCTGGACACATCATGGCTGTGCTCCGGGAGGTGAATCTCCAGCCACTGTGCACACTTAGGAAAGTGCTGAGAGACCGCGGGAGATTCAGCCCAGCTGCTAGCAAGAGATCCTTCTTTAAGATGCCATTTTGCACATCCACTTATTCCGCCACCCCCATCCCACTCACACCCCTGCTGCTAGGTGCTTGAGGGGGGGTGACTGTACTCATCAAAGGAAAAGAAGCTGATGATGTCTTCTCAGCAAGGCAGGAGGTGGCATTAAATGAGTGAGCTGACAGGCCGAGAGGCAGTTTCAGCAGGCATAGAGAAGAAGGTCGGTCGGGCATTCTAAGCAAGGGGGTGTCACAACCAAGGAAAAGGACACCTGGTTCCCTGTAGTAAAGCGCTAATCCGAAGCACGTGCTCAGTAAATGCTCTTCTTGTTTGCTTGGTTGGTTTGGGATTTTTTGTTTGCTTGGTTTTGGTTTTTGTTTTTTGAGATAGAGTTTCTCTGTGCAACAGCCCTGAATGTACTAGAACTTACTTTGTAGACAAGGCTGGCCTCAAAATGACAAGAGATCATCTGCCTCTGCCTACCAAGTGCTGGGATTAAAAGCATGCACCACCACTGCCCCGCTCCAGCAAATGCTTATTGGATGGCTGGAACACACTCAGAAAACCTTCACGGCCAGTCCATTCCAAAGCTGGTGCATATAGAAAGTCACAGTGTCTTGGGAACTATTCAAAGCCACAAGACAAATATGGCAACAATTTTACCAGGTTTTCTGTTGGATGAACTGTTTAAAATATTTGCTCATACATGTCATTGTACAAGTTATAAGTGTGTCTGTGAGTGTTTCTAAACTGTCCAGTCTAGTAAGGTCTTCAATGGGGGTTTTAAAGGCTAGGTGTGAGTGTGCTTATATAACCTCATACTCCTGGGTGAGAGTGTAGCAACTCCAGTTGGGTGCCATCCTGGGCTACACAGTGAGACCATGCCTCTAAATTGCTTTTGAAGAAGAAATTTGTATCTTCATGCTTTACAAAGACTTTGGGAGACCAATGTTCACTCTTTATCCTTAGAGATTCTATGATGGGAAAGCGTGTAAAGTGTGACTAGAGGGTTCCACTGAGCAAAGTAAAAAAAAAAAAGTGATAAAATTGTACCTGGAATATAAACTATAAGATTACTAGTGTTTGTTTTTTTTTTTTGAAGAAAGAGCAGCCATGAATCTCTTGATTTAACTCAATAGTAAAGTAGATTATGTGACCCTTACAATAAATACAGTATTATATACCACATAATAAATATTTATAATCAGTAATATAAATATTATTATGGAGATGTAAATTTCTACCAACAGGCTTCCATAACAAGAAACTGTGAAGTGTTATCAACTATTGTCTATCTTTTTGTATGTCAGTGATATTTGTGTATGATCTGTGTTCCTGTATCATGAGTGTGGGTGCATGCATGTGCAGGTCCGTATCTGAGTGTGGGTGCATGCATATGCAGGTCTGTGTGTGATCTGTACTCCTGCATATGGGTGTGGGTGCATGCATGTGCAGGTCTGTATGTGACCTGTACTCCTGTATCCGAGTGTGGGTTCAGGCATGGGCAGGTCTGTATGTGACCTGTACTCCTGTATCCGAGTGTGGGTTCAGGCATGAGCAGGTTTGTGTGTGACCTGTACTCCTGTATCCGAGTGTGGATGCAGGCATGAGCAGGTCTGTGTGTGACCTGTACTCCTGTATCTGAGTGTGAGTGCATGCATGTTCAGGTCTGTGTGTGATCTGTACTCCTGTAGCCGAGTGTGGATGCATGCATGTGCAGGTCTGTGTGTGACCTGTACTCCTATATCCAAGCATGGGTGCATGCATGTGAAGGTCTGTGTGTGACCTGTACTCCTGTACCTGAGTGTGAGTTAGGCATGTGTAGGTCAGAGTATAGCCTCAATGACAATCTTTGCCATCCACCTTTTTAAAAAATTAATTTTAGTATGTGCACATGTGTTTGTGATTGTGGATACAAGCAGACCACAAGAGGACATTGGATGCCCTGGATCTGGAAATAGAACATCAACCTGCATGACATGAGGGCTGGGAACAGCACTTGGTCCTCCGCAAGAGCAGTGCATACTCTTAACTACTGATTCTTCTCTCCAGTCCTACTTCCCACCTGTGTGAGTAAGGGCTTCTTGTTCTGTGCATCCCGAATGCCAGGCTACCTGGTCCCCAAGCTTCTGCAGATTCCACTGCCTGTTCTCTCGTCTCACCATAAGAGCCCTGGCATTAGGCCAATGCTACCACATTCATCTTTATGTATGTTCAGGGACCTGAACTCAGGTCCTTGCATTTGCACAGCGAGCCCATTACCCACCCAGCTAGCTACCCAGCCCCTAAACAAGTCTTTAAGACTTGGTATACATGTCAGCAATGGTGGTACACACCTTTAATCCCAGCACTCAGGAGGCAGAGACAGGCGGATCTCTGTGAGTTTAAAACCAACCTGGTCTACAGAGTGAGTTCCAGAAAGGCTCCAAAGCTACAGAGAAACACTGTCTCAATAAAAATTGGTATACACACATGCACACACACACACACACAGACACACACTAAAAAAAATTAAATTTCCCAACCTTAAAATAATCTCACTACGAAAACTAGTCTCTTCCCAAAGCTAAAATTCTTTAAATCCTGAACAAATACAATATATAAATAATGCAATATGTAATAATATAACAAGAGCTCATTATTAGAAATACTAGAGATTAACTATTATTGGAAAGAAACTAGGCCATAAAGCTTTCTTGGGTATTACTTATTCTTGCACAAAAGTCAACTAACTATCAAGGTCAAAATTTGCTCTCTCTCTCTCTTTCTCTCTCTCTCTCTCTCAATGCATGAGACACAGATACGGCTCTCACCTCACAGTAATGCGGTTGACACGGTGTTCCTGTAAACTTCAGATCTAGAGATTGTCACCCATTTGCTCTTCCAGAGACACACGGCCCTGATTTCAGGACACCTGTCACATTGTATCACACTTTTTTAAAAATGCTCATGACAGTGCAACCGAAAATTCAAATAGAATGAATTTGAGTGGGTCAGCAGCACCCTTCCCGTGATTTTCAGCTGATTTTTGAGGCCAAAATTTCTATGCAAGGTGACCAGCTATGCAAAGCTGAGCCTATCCTATAGAGGCAAAGTCCTCTTACCAGTGTCTATGATCATTCAGTTCAATGAAGACACGGTGATGAGAATCGAATGTGAAGATGGCTGAAATAATTGGGTCAAGTCTACATCAGGTTGGTCACATGCAAATGGGGGCATATTAAAACATTGTAACAGACTATTCTCTCTGGATAAAATGGGAATGAGGATGGTGGTGCCTCCATCAATTTCAGAAGACACTAGCAAGTAAAATGTAAAGCACTGATATTTATACAGGTGTGGAATAAAAGTAAACAACACTGTGTAGTATAAACGTAGGCAGAATTCTGTCCCAAACACCTGATTTCTAGTTCATTCCTTCCCATAAGAATAGTTCTAAAGCAGTTAGTCAGTAACGGAAGCAGTATGGAGTCAGAATATTGGAGGTGAAGGATTACTTCTAATACTCTTGGCTTTGCTGGGTTGGGTTGGGTTGGGTTCCTTCCATTTGACATGCCAAACCCAACCTCTTCCCTTCTCTGCCATGCTCCAGGCCCATAAGCAAGCTCCCTTGTCCCCTGGCTTCTACTAGGTCTCACCAGCCAAGAGCAAGAATGGGTGGAAAAGATCGAAGAAAGACCTGTTTCTACTCTGCTGGTGAGTATGTCCAGCACAGGTCAGTGCTCTGCACACAGCCAGTCTCACTCCATGTTCTAGTGACATGATACACGACTATTCCATGTGCCTTCTATGCTCCTTGCTGACACCTGTTGTAAATAGCCCCTCACTGAACTCTCTCTATTCACTAGATTTAATTTATCATATGTTTTTATCTGGACTCCTAAATGAATTAGTCAGAAGTTCAGTATTCTTTGGCAATTAGTGTTCATTCAAAAAAGTTGTTGGACAGTAACAAAAAGTATGACTGTTTCTCTTTACCCTGTTAATGGTTTCTTTGGCAAGTCTGAGGGGACTGTACCTTTGAGATTGTCTCTCAACTCTTCTTTAAGGTTATGTGGCCTCACTTTTATTAAAACGACTTTTGGGTTATGTGCTGTCTTAAGGAGTAGAGAGCAAGCGAGCAACTTTGCCAGATTGACTTGAGTTGGCCCCTCTATCATTCCACTGTAGTGTGTGTGTGTGTGTGTGTGTGTGTGTGTGTAAGAGAGAGAGAGAGAGAGATGGAAAAGGGGAGAGAGAGAGACAGAGACAGAGACAGAGAATCAGAGAGAAAGAGAGAGGGAGAGAGAAAAAACAGACAGACAGACAGAGGTAAAACAAGTCTGGCTTTTGAGTTTAATTCTTTTTAATATTTGCGAGGTTTTCTTTAGTATTCCTGCTAGGATTTTAGTTACAGTTAGGTTTAGACGTGGGCTGGTGTTAGAAATAGGATTGGATACAAACTTAAAAATGGAGCTATGGGAGCATTAAATTTAAAGTTCATATGATTAGGGTTAGGAATAGAGATTGGTGTAACACTGGTATAGGGTATAGTTACTGTTAAAAATGTTTTATAGTTAGTTATAGTTCTAGTTTTACACTGCATTATGTGACCAGTTAGGGTCATTTAATTCTTATTGAGAGACAATTCCCCAGGAAAATGGTACATGGTTTCTAACAACTTATATTTTAGAGTGTCTTTTCAAGGGTGTTTGTAAACAGCCTCAGGCAGGGAGCACCTTTTCCTAACCAAGGCTATAAGAAGAGACAATGTCTCCCTCCAGGTTAGCTTACGGTTCTCTAAAGGAGACTGGAAATTCTAAGCTATGCCCACTGTACCTGAAGCATGGAAGTGGCCTCTTCCATAAGCCTTTGGGCTACTAATGCAAGCATGCTCCTGCTCGCTCTGACTGCTGTCTTATGAACAAATATGGTTTGTGTTTCATGTCTTCTGCTAACACCTAAGGACTGAGGAAGTTAAACTGCTAGCTTAAGCGTTGGTCCCCTTCCTAGCGCTATAACAGAACACCCGAGATAATTGACTACTAAGGAGATAGGAGTATTCTAACTCACCAACTACAAGGTTGATTGAAAGAACCCATAGATTTTAGGGCCTCTGGCATTGTTGTTAAGACAGTCACAGCAGGATGCAGAGGGCACAGAAAACAGTTGATTTCATGGCCAAGAAACAAAGGGTAACAGGAAGGGCCCATCTGACAGCATGCTCCCAGGACCCTAAGGACCTATTACCTCCCCCCAGTAGCACCATCCTAGAGACCAAGCCCTTCAACATATGGGCCTTTGAGAGACATCCGTCACTCAAGCCATAGCAGCTTGCACACAGTCATAGCTCATGCCCTTCCAGACCTTGGCAGCCTAATAGCATCCTCAGATTAGCTTCCATCCTGAAGTTGGGTCATTTTTGTATCAGGCCTACTGCTTTTTACAACTGTGGCCACTTTCTCTCTAGATACTCTGGGCCATGAAATGTTGCTAGGTAGCTTATTCTGTGTCCGTATCCTTCCACCTTCATTGATTAGAAGGCCAATATCATTCATTGCATTGCTTCTCCAGTAGCAGCTACAATCACAGGAAATGTTCACTAAGGCAGTATGAAGGCAGTAACACTTCTTTTACCAATGCTTTTTCCCTGGCCCCATTGGGGAGATAAAGTCAGAATTTGATGCCTAGGTTAGCAACACATGACAAATCCATTCCTATGTCCCTCTCTTACATGTCTAAGTTCTTTCCTCTTTGTCTGGGGTGATGGTAGTTAAGAGCACTGGCTGCTCTTCCAGAGGACCTGGTTTGCTCCCAGTAACCACATGGCAGCTCACAACCATATATAACTCCAATTCCAGAGAATCTGATGCCCTCTTCTGTCCTCCATGGGCAGCAGACACATATGTGAGGCACAGACATTCCTGCAGACAACATACCCACACACATAAAAAAAAAAATAAATTCTTTCCTCTATAGTATATGAAGGAAATGTCAGGGCTTGGCTATATTCAGTGTGGAGCCCCCTGTTCAGTTAGCATGCCTTGCTGGATTCAGGGAAGAGTGCTGGCAGGGTCTGTTGTAGTAAAAGGAGCACAGGCCCCTTGTTCCGTCCCGCCTAGCTCCCTCCGTCCGGCTAACTTAACCCCCAAAATAATTATACAGAAACTGTATTTATTTAAAACACTGCCTGGCCCGTTTTATCTAGCCTCTTCTTGGCCAACTCTCACATCTTAAACTAACCCATTTTTATTAATCTGTGTTTACCATGAGATCTTGGCTTACCGGGAAAGATTCAGCATGTCTGACTCTGGTGATTTTATGGCGGCAGCTCTCTCTGTGTCCTTCCCAGCATTCTGTTCTGTCTACTACTCCCACCTAAGGGCTGCCCTATCAAAAGGCCAAGGCAGTCTCTTTATTTAACCAATGAAAGCAACAAAAATACAAAAGGACCTCCTACACCAGTCTGTTAGTTTTCTGACGTTGCTGTGACCACAAAGCCTGACTGAATTGACTTCAGGGAAGACTTATTGTGGTTCGTGGTTCCTGAGGGTCCCATCCATCAGCGCACAGAGAGCATGGTATGGCAGCTCAGTTGATGGCATGAGACACATGTGGTGGAGACCCCAGAGTTCAAGGCAGGAGCTAGCGGCAGGGCAACCTCCAAAGCCCTTGCCTGTGATTGCTTCTACCAGGGAGGCTCTATTTCCTACAGGCTCCACAGGTTCCCAAAAAGAGCACCAGCAGTGAGGGGGCAAACATTCAAAACTGGCATTTCAGATTCAAGCCACAACAGATGGCAGAGGTTTCAACACATACACCATCCATGAAATACTTTGGCCTGGGAGTACACCTTCCATCCACCTGAGAGTCTATGGCATGTGACCGCATTGGGGCACAATGCACCAAGCTCTGAAACCCATAATACTCACCTGCTTTCAGTTAACCCCGAGACAAGGACAAACTGCAACGTCTCAACCAGGCTGTCCAGCATCACTGGGTGTATGGAGGACACATGAAAGGGCAACCTCTCAATGAAAGGACAGAATGTCTGGGGACGCTGCACCCTTGGAAGGTGGAGCTGCACAGGAATGAAGTTGCAGTATCCCAAATTATGATGCATCCTGCAGGGAGTTCAGAGCTCCTAAAGCTTCCCACCTAGAGGATGGGAACAGCTGTGGGGTTTGTTCTTCGGCTGTTTCTCTTTTCCATTCCAACTGGTATGGAAAATGCCTATAGTGACTGTATTTTAAGTTGGAGTGTTTCTGAATCTGCATCAACTCCTGACCAGCCACAGTCTACGTATTAGCTTGTGTGTACTTCTAGTACTCACTTCGGCAGCACATATACTAAAATTGGAACAATGCACAGAAGATTAGCATGGTCCCTGCACGTGGATGACACACAAATTCATGAAGTGTTCCACATTTTTTAAGAAACAGAGTATTTGGGGGCCTCACCAGGGTTGTCTAATTGTTCCTTCTGTTTTATAATGGATCATTGGTGAGTGTGCCCAGTTTTTAGTTACAGTAGCTGGTTTATGATAGGTGGTTCAGGCTGCCTCGTCATTTATTGTCCCCAAGTGTGATGTTTCACTTCTATCAGGAATAGGTGAGCTAAAAATGGCTTTTCAAATGAAGAATGGTGACAGTTTGGGATTCTTCCAAAACCAACAGTGCTTTCTCTGCATTTTGGGGTCTCCAAGCAACACCTTTGCAGCATGCACACATCTGTGATGCTGGACATCCTGGCTCAGATGCTACAGCTTGTCCTTGTCTCAGGGTTCACTGAAAGCAGGTGAGTATTATGGATTTTCATAGCTTGGTGCAATGTGCCCAAGTGTGGTCTTGTCACATGCTATATTTCTTTGTGGTAGATTGTGGGAGGTGATGCCACTTTCCTTCTCCATGGAAAGGATTTCCCAGTGTGCCCCAAGCCTCTGGACTCCTTGAAACATCAAAGAGGTAGGGCCCTGAACTTTTATAGGATTTATTTGATGTCCTTTTAATTTTATTATAAGTCTAATTTTGTTTGCATATGAAGGCAGTTGCTCACAGAGTCCAGAAGAGAGAGTTGGATTCTCCATAACTGGAATTACAGGTGGTTGTGAGCTACCTGACATGGGTGCTGGGAACTGAAATCCATCCTCTGTAAGAGCATGTACTTTTTTAATTTATGTGCATTGTTGTTTTCCCTGCATGTATGGGGGTGTCAGGTCCCCTAGAACTGGAGTTACAGACAGTTGCATGAGCTTCCATGTGGGTGCTGGGAATTGAACCTGGGTCCTCTGGAAGTGCAGTCCATGTTAACACCTGAGCCGTCTCTCCAGCATGCACTCTTAGGCACTGAGTCATTGCCAGTCAGTCTTTTACTGGCGAAATAGGACATTCCACACAGATAAAGGAATTACCGCCCGACCTGTTTGCACACTTTTACAGCAGCAGCAATAAATACAACACAGATATTTTGGGGCTGTCTGAACTAAACTGCTCAAGATGTGATTTCCAGGCACTGTTTATATTAGCAGTAACACTGAAGCTGGGCCTTGGGCTCCTTCCCCAAGCTGCACACAAGAATAGCAATAGGATTCTGTGGCCTTTTGGCTTCTGCAACTGGCCAATGTCAAGTCCATGCATCTCCCCTGCTCCCTCCTCTATAGTTCCTAAATGTTCTTGTTTGAATCCATGTTGGCTTACCTCATGGCTGCCACCAAACAGAAGGGAAGAAACCTTCCCCCATATCCCCTTATGGGTTATATTGCTTATGATTTGTTAGCTTGATATGTCATGTGGAAGGAGGGTTTTTAAAAAATTTATTTTTTTAAATAAAGAAAACAAACTATTTTTTCATTATACATACCAATCCAATTTACCACTCCCTCCCCTCCTCCCATTTCCTCCACATACCCTCCCACTCCACCCCCCCCAATCCATCCACTCCGCAGAGAGAGTAAGGCACATTGTTTTGGGGAAGGTCCAAGGCCCTCCCTAATATATCTAAGCTGGGCAAAGTATCCATCCAAAGAAAATAGGTTCTCAAAACTCCAGTACAAGCAGTAGGGATAAATCCTGGTGACACTGCCAGTGGCCCCTCGGTCTGCCCCAGCCATGCAACTGTCAACCACATTCAGAGGGACTAGTTTGGTCCTATGCTTGTTCCTTCCCAGTCGGGCTGGTGTTGGTGAACTCACATTTGCTGTAGGAATTCCTACAGTCAGTAGCCTTTAAGTTACCTGCTCACTTGGGCGTGGCCTCATATACTATATATGCTGATATAAAGCATGCGTAAGGTCTCTCTTTTCCAGCTGCTGGATTTGGTTGCTGTTCCCTGTTCGAGTAGAGGATTTGATCTGTAAGTCTACCCCTAAATAAATAACATTTTATTATACTCAATTCTGAGTTAGTGTGGGATTTCTTTTTTAGTGTCCCTCTTCATCCATTAGCTCAGGTAGACCTTTTCAGTGGGTGTACCCATCATGGTATTGACCTCTTTGCTCATATTCTCATTCTTCTCTCTCTTCAACTGGGCTTTGGGAGCTCAGTTCAGGGCTCTGATGTGGGTCTCTGCCTCTGTTTCCATCAGTTGCTGAATGAAGGTTCTATGGTGATATTTAAGATATGCATCAGTCTGACTACAGGGCAAGGCCAGTTCGGGCACCCTCTCCTCTATTGTTCAGGGTCTTAGCTGGGGTCATCTTTGTGGATTCCTGGGAATTTCTCTAGAGCCAGGTTTCTTACTAACCCCATAAAGGCTCCCTCAATCAAGATATCTCTTTCCTAGGTTTATTATGTATATGGTGCCCTGTCTGCATGTGTGCCTGCACGCCAGCAGAGGGCATCATATGTGGCTGCTGGGAATTGAACTCAGGACCTCTGGAAGAGCAACCAGTGCTCTTTATCTCTGAGCCATCTCTCCAGTCCTGTGGAAGGAGTTTTAAAGGTCCCAGGACATGGTTATTTCTTTCATAGTAACCCTCCCCCCACAGGCAGGAGAGCAGACTGGCAGCCCAGTGCTTAGCTGTGTCAGTGTGTATGTATGTGTGCACGTGTGTGTCCCTTCTGCTTTGTAAAGCGGATCCTCAGTGGCTGGCCGTTGACTTCGCTTCACGGCACTCTTATCCTTCTCCACACCACACTGTGCTAAGCATAACTGTCTGACTCTGGAGTTAGGCTCTGACACCTGCCCCCTTAAAATTCGGTTTCCCGTCATTACAATGAAGAAATACAAAGCTGGCAGCATCTCCCACTGTGTAGTCTGCATGCCAGAGGAAACCACTGACAACACCTCCGAGCATTTGGCGGGAAGTGCCAGCAGTTCTTCCACTGTCTGAAGAGATTAGGAGGGAGTGACACTCATTGCTGATAGCAGAGTTTCATGAGTCAAGTCAAGAAGTCGCCACTGCCAACAGTTTCTGAACAGGGAACCCAGAATGCACTAAGAAACCCACACCGCTGGGTGCCTCAACCTCCCTCCAGGTTATCAGGAGCAAGCAGGCCAGGTCAACCTAACGCTATCCATAAGTTTGGTTGCAAGGGGATCTGAGAAATGTCATCCCTAGTTGCATAATCATGTTTCACCAAAGCTTTTACTACTGCAGAAGGAACAAGAGAGGTGAGGGCTGATGGCCAGCATGCCAACCCAGCAGCTCTCTGCACTTCTCATTCTTTCCAAGCAACACTTCAGCAGGATCATGAGTTGCTGTGCTCTTCCATCGAAGGAGAAAAAAAGAAAACTCTACTCATTTCCATCCCCTTTACTATGTCCCTTCTCTTACCTATCTGCTATAAAAGCATTTTCTTTAGCCGCCTGTCTTTTTGGCTGTGAGCCTAGCCTTTAATGGCTGAGGCATCTCTCCATCCACAGACACTTCCCAGTGACCTCAAATTTGCAAGCCTGTAACCCCAGCACTCTGAAGAAAGAGAAGAATCAGAAGTTCAAGATCATCCTTGGATATGTAGCAAGTTTGAGGTCAGTCTATGATATAAGAGACCCAGAAAGAGAAAGAGAGGAGGGAAGGAGAAAGGGAAGGGATGGAGGAAGGGAGAGAGGGAGGGAGGAAGGGAGGGAGGGAGGAAGAGGAGGGAGGGAGGAAGGGAAGAAGAAGGAAGGAAGGAAGGAAGGAAGGAAGGAAGGAAGGAAGGAAGGAAGGAAGGTGCGTGCTCTACTGGATAACTGGAAGCTCATCTAGTGAGTACTGACTTTTAGACGTGGTAATTTATTACTGCATAGGTTGTTTACCCCTTCACAGTGTTCTGTCCTTAGCCAGTCACCATCATTTCTGAAATGTACTGGGCAGCAGAAGGCTCTCTGTCAGTTGTCTTGTGAGGAAGTTAGAGAACCTGATAGTCATGAACCCAGTAACACACCTTTGAGGATAAGGGCAAGGGCGATTTAAATATTTATCTCAATGGTTTTTTTTTTTCAGCATTTATTTATTTATTTTTTTTTTATTTTTTACATTTTCCATCTTTTATTTTTTTTTCCATACATTGTTTTGTTTTATTTTTTCCATTCAAGAACATAATTAAAGATAAAAAAATTTTTTTTTTCCTTTCTTCCCCTTCTCCCGGTCCCCTCCCACTACCCCCCACCCCTCCTCCCTCCCCCTTCTTCCTTGAAAGAGGGCCTGGTGCCCTGCCCTGTTGGAAGTCCAAGGCCCACCCC
>PVIU01030284.1:0-16303 GCA_004026605.1 Ondatra zibethicus | reverse complement strand
TGTACTCACATATAAAATAATGAAAACCCCATCTTGGTCATTTTCAAAATTGTATCTTTTCAACAACACATTGTAATTTCCTTTCATTTGAGTTGTGAAAATTTCTTGGTAGAGTATTAATTGTTTACTTCTTAAAATATATCACTTTCTTACTCCTTTAAGTACCAAGAAAATCAATTTACCTCAGGAACTACTTATTAACTAATTCTAAATAGAATTTATTATTTTTACCGAGAGATAGAGACAGAGACAGAGAGAGGATTCTTTGTTTAACAAAACCTGATTCTAAATTGACCTTCACAGAAAAAAAAATATAAAACTTTCATAGAAATGGCACAAAGGAAAAGGTCAAGGCAGCCTTTCTTTATTACTGCATCATTATGCTGACTTTGGCCAAGGTCCCGTAGACCTACTTTAATGAAGGGATAATGATGGCTCATCCTTTCCCATTTTTTGCCCAGTTAACTCAGTATTGTTCCAAAATACCTCTAACTCTCCTTCAGAAATTCACCTTACAAAGTGTTCACTTTTCTTTTTAAATTGTAATTCTCAACCATGCAATTACTGACTCTATGATCCCAGCAGTTACACAACACCCTTGGAATATGTAGAATGTTGATAATACCTCCTTAAAGTTACTGGGGATGCTAAATCAAATCAAGTATTCAAAACATATATCTGACACACTGTGGAGCTCAATGAATTTTGTTTTCATCTGGCATTATTTTAAAAGTATCTTTTAGACCAGAGGAATGAGTGAGTCAAGGTTAATGTGTCTGAATTTAGAGTGAATCAAAAGAAAAAATAGAATGATTTCCATAGTGAAGTAGCTTAGACAACTTAACTTTTCTTAGCCATTGAGGAAAACATCAGTTTTGTTGATCTGGTTGTGCCCAAGAGATAAAATGTTTTTACTTTGACTTCTTTAGATTGTACTGCATGTAGCATAATTAAATTTATCATGTTGAGCATTAATAGTTTGCTATATCTAAATTTAGCCTCATTTCCCAAGGAAAATATTAAATATTTTTTCTATTCTCATATCTCAATTTTTTGTCATTCTTATGGTATTTATTATATAAACCCCTATAAATGTTAACTTATATTTCAATCATATTTTAGTGAATTTTTCACTTGAGTTTATATGATGGCATCAACAAAGAAATAGGAATAAAGCCAAATCATAAATCATATATATTAAAAAAATGGAATAAAATATGAGATTATTTATTTAATGATAAACAGTTAAAAATAGATGCCACTAATACAGAATTTGTTTTTACCGATGCAAAACGAGGCCAATTCAGGCCAGGAGTAATCAGACTACCCATTGAAATGTTTCAATCATTTCCAAATATAACTCTGGGAATATAGCAACACAATCAATGAAAGCCACATTTTAATAAAAGGCCTGAATGTCTTGGAGAAGAAGCATTTGCACACATAAAAACCATTCACACAATGTTACATAAATACCATTCTTTAAAAAAACATTTGTTTTTAGTCAAATTGATTTTGATATATTTTTCAAAGGAAAAATATAGAATGTTACCCCTGAAATTGATTAATTTGCTGGCATAAATTGGCTTCATGTTAACCATCTGGATTCAAAAGAGAAATTAAATATCAATAATCCTGATGTTAAAAATAGTTATCACTAATATGTACATTCTGACAGTAAGCGGCCAACATGTTTGGTTGTTTGTGAAAGTCAACCTACTTTTTGAGCAAAACAGCAATAGTAAGACAGAGAGAGTAACATGGAAATTTTGATTTATCTTAAAATATAAAACATTCACAGAGCAGAGTGTAAAAAATAGATTTGTTGGTCTGGCGCTCATCTTAGATTTAGAATGCTATATCCATGTTTAAAATAATAAAATTAAGAATGGTAGTCTGTAGTGGTATTTCATTTGTATTTTAATAAATAAAGATTGCCTGAAGATCAGAGAGTAAAACAGCTCCACCGATCAGCCTCACAGAGCAAGCAGTGGTGACACACACCTTCAATCCCGGTAGCCACATTAGTTTGCCATAGAAACGGGGCGGTGTATGTCGTTAATCCCAGCCCTAGGAAGGAATATCAAATGGGAACAAACAGCTCTCAGATACAGTCTGATTTTGAGATTCCTGGAGGCAGGATTGCCATTTCAGAGTGACTTTGAGGTAAGAGCCAGTGAATGGCTATTTGGCTTTTCTGAACCTTAGGTTGAACCTCAATTTCTCTCTGTGAGTTTTTATTAACCATGCTTCAGTAATCCTGTTGTCATATGCTCCTATGCTGGTACTGGGTTATCAGACAGGAAGAACTTTGTGGCTGTCATTTCAGGTACATGCTGAGTCTACATGCTGAGGGATTAATCTCTATCTTAAAAAAGAGTAAATACCTATAGATTAAATAAATAAATAAATAAATAGGATAAATAGGAACATGTCTGTGTGTGTGGGTGTGTGTGTATTAGTTTGAAAATGGTAATATTGTTTTTCATATTTTGCCAAGGAAACTCTTGCACTTCTAAGCTCAGTGCACTATCCTGACAGCAGTAATATTTATGGCTTTGCTCAGGTCTAATTAAAATATTACTATGAGCTCACCTTTGACAGCTTTATAGTTTTGTGTTCATAGTATCAGAGTGTGCCTTTCTTTACCTACTGAAGAGTATGTTTCCAAAAGTGCTGTTGGCTAAGTTTCTCTTTCATTGTATTACTGTCCATTAGCATATTAGCATGCTCCTGTAACAATTCATTCAGTAGATTCTCTGTTATAAATAATTAACATATTATAATGTACTGTGATCCATTCTGACACATGAATATAAATTGCCTTTCATTGAACAGCTGTCTGTGGCATATGATAAGATACACTAATATCTTCAAAATTACTATATAATGGCATGCTTCTTCCAAATTATTAATCCTATTGTACTTTCTAAATGTTAATGGAAATCCCATTGGTTTTCAGGACTGGTATATTGTAGTCTCATTATGTTTTATGCTTCATTAAAAATTTGTATGAAATGGAATTATGATTTTTTTTATTCACCTTGTAATTCTGCAGTTGATACTGTTAATTTTCACAGTAATCTGTTTGTGGATCTCTATGCCTGTCTCTGAAATTGATATTTTATGAAGTTAAAATTATACTTGAAATAATCAAAGTACAAAATATCAAGCTCACTTTGTCTATTTTTAATTTTGAATTTTAAAACCTTATGTGTACATATGTAAATTTTCATTTGTATAAATATATAATAAAAAGTTAACAAAAACTTACATTTCAATAAATATAATCTTTAGAAGGAATGATTTAAATTCTGTAAATCTGTTCTGTTTCAGACTATGGGGCAGAGTTTTAAAGAATGACACCCATCCAAAAAATAAGAAACAGCATAATCTAACACATCTTTAAAATATTCTTGATCTTAACATTATTATTTTATAACAAATACATGGAATTTGAATAAGAAAAAATGTATCCATATATCTATTCAATTTTAAACATAATTTTACTACTATGTACATCTTACATTTTATATAGATTATATAATAGCTATATATAAGTTATAGAATATCTTATATATAAGTATATAAATTATATAATATTTGGTACATGCATATACTTGAAACTTAAATTCTGATTAAAAACATTTCTCCTCACTCATCTGATTTCTTCATAATGGAACAATGGAAACATGCCTTGTACCTTTTGAGTACTTTTTTGTATGTGTGCTTTGTATATCTAAATCATATTTTGTGTACTACTCTGATATATGTAATATAATACCTATTTATCAGTCTTTAATTTCTTGCCCTCATTAAGCTTGCAAAATGTGTGATTCTTCAAAATAAGAGACAGATTTACAAATACATATACCAATGCATGAACTTGTAAAAAATAAACTATCATTAATTACAATAATTGAATGGAAAAAATAATATAATCAGAATTTTAAAAATGTATTTCTCAGAAGAAGACATAAAGATGATCAACAAGTATATGGAAAAAATAAAACTACCAACTGTAAGTGAAAGGTTAATGCAAATTACAGCCAATTAACCCACATTCTTGTATGAAGAGTTCTTACTAAAGCAAGGAAAGACAAAAGGTGTTGATGGGGAAGTAGAGATAATGGACACTTTCGTGTGATTGGTGGGAATGCCATTTAGTGTAGCATTATATAAAGAAGGATGGAGTCTACTCTGCTACATGGATGGAACTAAAGATCTTTATATTAAGTGAAATGAACACAGGCCTAGAAAGCAAGTACCACGTGCTCTCACAGGTAAGGAGGATTTGATCTCAATGACTTGAATATAGAATGGTTGTTACCAGCCATTAAAAACAAGCAAACAAAAATGTGTTTTGATAGCAGTACTGAATTATTCAAATGCCATAAGAATACCCTATTCCTGTGCATATATTGGCAATGGCATTATGCAAATAGTTAAGTAGAGATCTGAAGCAAATCAGATGATAGTAATAGTAAATAAATAAAAATATATTAAAGCCATTAAGAATTAATGTACACAATTTGAAAGGAATTTTAAAAGCTTTAATTTGATGTGTAAAGTGTGATGTTGCAGTTGTTAAAGCTCATATTATTCCTGAAGACCCAAATTCAGTTTCTCACACCTATGTCAAGGAGCACACAGGCTCTTGCAACTCAGTCTCAGGGGATCTAAAGACCTCTTCAGGTCTCTGTTGGTATTGCACTCGCATTCACAAATCAACAAATAGACATACACATATATTTCTTGTATCAGATTGAGCAGCTCATCAGCCATCAAGGCATACATCCAATGCTTTGAATTGGCACATCCTAAATTCTACCCCATCTTTCACCTGCTGGACTGCCTGAAGAGATGGGTATTCTGCAGAACCATGTCCACATGGTCTGCATGACTCAGAGCAACAGCATGGAGTTTCCGTGGGAGTCCTGGGTTGATGGTGTGGCCAGGGTCCGAAGCCTTGAACCTGAACTGCAGCATATTACATAATGAACTTTTTCAAGTAAAGCTGTTTGGACAAAGGAACGCAATGCATGATATACATCCCCCAGTGCCACTGAGAGGAATGAAGAGGTAAAGGCAGAGGAGCAAAGTGGTTTATTTTTATTGTTTTGTTGGTTTGTTTTTAAATTAAAACTCTTATTTTTTATTTATTTGTTTCATTTTATTACTGTTTTATGATTTTTCTTAAAACTTTATCTTATCTGTAGTATTTCTTTTTTAACTTTTCTTTTCAGGGGACACTAAAGGGTGAGGATGATCATGGAAGTAGTGGGAAAAGGTGATATTGAGTTCATGATGAGAAATTTCTAAGGAATCAGAAAATTCAAAAAATGAAAAGTAATACTTCTAATAAATTAGGCTACGTGTTATGTTATATCATCATGAGTTTTCTCATGTGGTATTGAGAACTGATCCCATAGCATCAAGCGGGTTAAGCAGGTGGTTTCATAGTAATTTGTATCTTATGCTCCCAGTCCTATTCCTCTCATTATATCAAAACTATAAAAGGTATAATTTTTATTTGAAAACTAAAATGAAATAACATCTTAAACTAAACCATTTGACCTATTAAAAATAATGTAGCTACTTGTTACCACATGGAAGTTAAAGTTTTGCCAATTAATATGAATGTCATTCAGCTTGAAGCAGTTCATGTGGAGCAAAAATATAGTGTAAATAAGATACTGCAAAGTCAGTGTGAATATGTGTAGATGTGAACATACACATGAAAATACGTCAGTGGATTCTGAAAATGATGTCTTACATTTTAAATAGTTTTTATGTTTTAAAATGTTTTTACTGACAGTGTACTTATCAATCCTTTCCTTTTGTTGTTTTAAGATATGTGCTATCTGTCTGCATCTCGTGAAATTAAGACTAATAAAATAAACATACATTTAAATTTTATGAAGCATTATCAATTTATAGTTTTGCCAAGAACATCAGAAGACTTAAAGGATATATCATTGTTTATGCTGAAGGAAGAACAGCTGATATAACTTAATTAGCTTGACCTCCTCATCTTCAGCCATAATTAGGTCATCTCTATTTAGTGTTCTTTTCTTCTAGAGGGCTAAGTAGAATTGCTCTAATTCATTTGAATTTAACTGAAAGAATATGTCAGTAACTATGGAGACTTAAGTACTTGGGACAAAAACTTGAAATTCAGCATCTTAAACAACATTTTGAAAACAAATTCATTCAAATATCCTAGTTTACGAAATGATCTGCATTCCCTTGACAATTCAACTGTCTCTTACTTTAATGAACAAAAGACACTCTAATTATTTAAAAATTTCCAGTGTTTGCAAAATTGCATTCTATATAAATACATTAAAATTAGGTAATAGAAAGTAAAAATGTTATTTGCATAAAGTATATAAATCTGTTCAATATGTATATTATGTTTCAGTATAAATGATTCCTCAGGATTTACTGAGAAAAGCTATAATATATTTTAATAATACTCCCTAAGAAGAAACTTTATCTCTGAATCTTCTATAATTAAAATATCTAGCGGGAAGACACATAATTTAAGAGGTATAACGTCATGTATGCCTATTTCATATTACGTAAAATTCTCTTCATTTTTTTCTTTTGTTTTATTCATACTTTCTCTAATTAGGATACAAACAAGCATCTTTCTTTCATTAGAATACAAACAGGCATTTAAAAAAGAATAATAAAAAATAATTATAAAGAAATAAAATAAGGTAAGACAAAATCAAAACAGAATAAGATAAAATAAACAAAAGAAAAAGGACCAAAGAAAAAGGATAAAAAACATGTGAATTTAGAATTTAGATGCACACACATTTGCATGCATGGGAATTCCATTAAAACACAAAACTGAAAGCCAGAGCACATACATAAAGAACTATAAAGATAAAACGAAAAATAAAAAAATAAGGAAAACAAAAACATCAAAAATATCTCTGACAAATTATTAGGAAAGAAAAAGAACCTCCCAGAAGGTCATTGAGTTTATTTTTTGTTGACCATTTACTACAAGACATAGAACTTGGTCTTACGAGTCGCCTATGGTTGCCAGACTTTGTTGGCTGCCAAAGAGAGGCCTTATCTCTCTGAAGAGTGACTGGCAGGTAGAGTTGGGGGGGAGGGAGAAGAGGAGGGAGGTGAAACTGGGTTTGGTATGTAAAATGAAAACAAATAAAAAAAACTGGTTTGTATACTCTGTGAGACTCTGTTGGAATACATTAATTTACTCTTCATTTCAAAGTTATCAACTGGAAATATCTTCTGGGTTATGTGTATGCCCTTATGCCCTTATGGCCACTACCTTCTCAGAGCTGAGACCCCATCTGATCCAGACCTGTACAGACATTGTACATGTTGCTGCAGTCACTGTGAGTTCATATGTACAGCAGTCCTTTTCTGTTTAAAGACGTTGTTTCATTGCTGTCTTCCATTCTGTCTGGCTTTTACTCTACTTCAGGTTTCCTTGAACCCCTAGGAAGGGATACAGTGGAGACATTTCATTAAGTATTGCAAGATCCTTCATTTTGCATACTGTGAAGCTGTCAGTTTTTGCATTTGTTCCCATCTATTGTGGGAGGAAGCAATGTTACCATGGGAGAGCTAAATACTGATTTATGAGTTTAGTAGACTGTCAGTAAGTCAATTTTTGTTCCTTTATTAGAACAGTAGTATTTGATTTTCTTCTAGCTTCCTGACCTATCTAATCTCAGATGTTTGGTCACCCAAGCAGTGCCTGGTATGGACTCCATTTTATGGAATAGGCCTCAATAGCAATCAGGTATTAGTTGGTTATATTGGTTGTATAGATGTTGTCTTCAGCACTGGGGCTTTAGCATCAGTTTGTGCAGAGCATCCTACAGTTTTGGAAACAGCCTGGGTTCTTTGGGGTTTCTCATGTGAAGTCTTTGGCCAGTAATTTGATTAGACATAACCCAGTCCAAGATCAGGAGACTTCATTTGATGATAACAGTGTTTACCTAAGCCTCTGTATTTTCTGTTTGTTGTGATTCTAGTTAGATCACCATCGCATATGTATACATTAGAGGAAACATCTACTGTATTAGGTTTCTCAATAACCCCTTAAATAGCTATTAGTTTTAGCTGTAGCTCCCTTATTCAGTCTTTCACACCTCTCTTCTCCTTCTATTTCATTTGAGAACCGCATTCTACCCTGCCCATCCGTCTATCCTTAATAATCCAGTTTTCCATTTCTAGGGAGCTCCACACTGCCCGCCCCCCGTTGCTCTCTATCTTACCTTTATGGCAACAGGGATTGTTGCCTGCTTACCAAAGACTTAACAGAAAACATTCACATATAATTGAATATATACCATATTTTCTATTAGAGTATGGGTTACCTCATTCAAAATTATTGTTTCTAGCTCTGTCCATTTGCCTGCAAATTTCATTTTCAACAGTTGAGCAATATGTTATTTTGTAAAGATAACACATTTTGTTATCCATCCTTTATGCATATGGACAACTAGTCTGCTACCATTTATCTTGCAGTTATGAATAGAGCAATAAGAAAACTTTGTTCATCAGTATTAAATAGAAAATAATCTTTACAAGGATAGAAAAAATGGCTCTGAATTAAAAGCATGCACTGTATTTCTAGAAGATCCAAGTTTGGTTCCAGACACCCATGTTGGAGACCTCACAATTGCCTATTTCTCTAGTTTCAGGGTAAATGACATACACTGTGGTCTTTACAGGCACCTTTCCTGAACACCTACCATGCCTTCACATACAGATAATTTAATTTTAAATAAATATTGCAAAGGTAAACTTTGTATGTTTACAGGATCTGTCCAATGCAGCTAAGTCAGTGTTTGCTCTCTTATCCATAACTCATGGCACCTAGAGCCAATTTTAGAAATGTAGATGAAATAATAATCACAACAACCTCAATGGAAACATGAATTATGCGTATTCTATATGAATATCCACTACTATATCTTGTTGTATGGTTTTCCAATAAAAGGAAGTATGTACATAGTTCTTTGGGTTTCATTTTGATGGTTTCACATATGAATTTGGACATCATTTCAACGAGTAAGAATTTACAAGTAGAACCAACATGGCATTATATGAGGAAAATTTTCTAAAGATCAAATAATGCCATTTACTTGATGTTTTCCCCTATTTTCAAAACTATAAAATTGTTCTGGGCAAGCAATGTGAACAATTAACATGAAGTACTTATTACTGAGCAACAAGAAAATCAGTACTTGTGAATATGCTTCCCAAAATTTATGAAATATTTTAATTTGTGCAGGTCCATATCATAAACAAGAACATTTGAATATGGACAATAACAATGGAATACTAACATGGATGTCATGAGACATATGTTGAAGGCTATCTGTTGGGGTCCAGGCTTGATGGGTTTACATGCTCCATGGTAGGGGCATGTGGATTTGAAAGGCAGAAAAATACAGAGATACAAAAGAAATGTACAGAGACACCGACTACGGTGGTGAGGGAAACCTAGTGAATTCTGAATCTACTTGTGTTTATGTCTCATGCTCTTTAAATACCCAAACCCAAAAAGGGGGGAAGAAGGCAAGACTTCGTTACTGTGATACAAACAAGAAACAAAGTAATTACCATCTTAATACGCAAAACAACAGGTAACCACAGGTTAAAGACCTGCTGTCAGTAGCCACACCTTAAGTGAAACCTCCTATCAATAACCTTGAAGTAGCAAGAATAGGCTTGAACTCTCTGACTTTTGCTCATGATAGAACAAACTCACATCTGTGATCTTTGACACATGGACAAGAAGGAAACCCAAAAGGCGTCAAACCTGGAAAAATAACTACAGACAATCAAGGAATGCTAAGGTCTGAATATAGTCCTCACCAGGGAAAAGCACACCAACTGGCCACTACATGCAAAATGGTAAATCCTGATAACATACATAACATTATACAGAAGGAGCAATCCATGTTTATATATTTGGAAACACACATGCATATATGTAAACAGAGACTGCTTTTTTGTTTTTCTCCCTCCCAGACCTGAATAATCACAAAAATACTATTTTAATTACAACACAGTTTGGCCAGTGGCTCAAGCACATTTCTAGCTAGCTCTTTTAACTTAAATTAACCCATTTCTATTGATCTGTGAATCACCATGAGGCAGTGGCTTACTAGTAAAGTTCTGGTATCTTTTTCCTTCTGTATCTTTATGGCATCTGCCTGATTCCACCTTCTTTCTCACTGCATTCAGTTTAATTTTTCTGCTTGTTTGTATTCTCCCCTGCCATAGGCCAAAGCAGCTTCTTTATTAACCAATGGTAATAAAACATATTCACAGCATACAGAGGTGAATCCTACAACATATATAGTATACACATAAGTATGGAAGAACAATTAATAAATATGAGGCCATGATTTTAAAAATGAGCAAGCAGGTAGATATGTGAGGTTTTGGATGGAAGAAGGGGGAGGTAGAATTGATGTACTTATATTACCATATCAAAACACAAAAGAAATAATTTCAAAAAAGTGCTGTGGGATAATGCTCTTTTACCTTGTAAAGATTTGTCGCTTGATTTGGTTTAATAAATTGCTGATTGGCCAGTAGCCAGGAAGGACAGGTAGGGGGCCACCAGTTTAGGAGAATTCTGGGAAGAGGAAAGGCTCAGTCTATAGTCACCATCCAGATGCAGAAGAAGCAAGATGAGTACGCTGCACTGAGAAAATGTACCAAGTCATGTGGCTAAACATAGATAAGAGTTATGGGTTACTTTAAGAGCTAGTTAATAATAAGTCTGAGCTAATAGACCAACCAGTTTATAATTAATATAAGCCCCTGTATGTTTTGTTGAGACTGAATTCCTGTAGAACAGGGCAGGACAGAAAATTCTGTCTCCCAAAAAAAAGGAGCATATGAAAAAGGAAAATGAAAGTACTTTGGGAGTAGAACTTTTTAATGCGAGGACTTAAACATTCTGTCTTTTGGTGTGCTTTGAAGTAAATGTCTCTAGATTTTGATGTCATGACCATTGTTACAGCTTCAAAATTATGGAGGATGAAATTTCAAATTTAATGAAGCAATAGCATTCCTGTAAAATTGTTCTTCTTGTATTTTCAGTATTTATCCACTAAAGTGTTAATTTATAAGGAATTTAACCAATAACAAGATGTCTGAGATATTGACAATGTTGCAATTCATTTAAAATTAAAATAGAAAGTATGGAACAAAACTACTACTACAGGACACTATTTTTAGTAAACCCAAACAGTCTGATTTCAATACCATATTTACCCCCAGTATGAATGATGGTTCTGTATAAAGGAACCAATATATTTCCAAATATCATGTCAACAGAATTAATGGCAAACTAATTTCATCTCAATCACCAATTAATTTTATAAACTTTAATATGCATTTATGGTAAAATTCCTGAATAATTGTGCATAAAATAAATATACCACAATATACCTAAAGTTTCAAAAAATGAGTCATCATTGTAGAATCTACTATATCAAAAAAGCTGAAAGCTTTCTCTGTGATATCTGTGCTGAAACATGAATGAGACTGCTTACTGTTGTAAATTTCCATTTTTAAATTTATTTAATGTTGGGAAATTTATACATTTATATATTGTATTTTGATCATACCAACCTCAAAGCTCTTCTGTACCCCTCTCAGAGACACCTTAATTATGTACCTTTCCAAAATTCATGTTCTTAGAAATCTCACAATAAATACTGTACATATGTTCATAATCATAGGGCCAGCCATCAACTTGAGCAGAGTCAACATGCCATGGTCCATACTCCTATAGAGAACTCATTTACTTTCTTGCCACAGTACTCAGTTGTCAGTAGGTCTTCAAGTGGGTTGATACTTTATAAACCCATTCCCCTATATCCATATTGGATCATTTATCAGCTTGAAATTTTACATAACTGTGCAGACATGAGAGCTACTGTTGAGTTCATAATACCAACAACCAGTCATATCCAGAATACACTGAAATAAAAATAAATTACTTTTCCTTTTTAATTAAATTTAGCTAAACAAAGATCTTACTTGTGACTATTATCATATTCAACATGTGCAAAAATAAATAACGATCAAACGCAACACTTATTTTCATCTTGGTTTTATATTTGGTTTTGGTTTATCAAGACTTGGTTTCTCTTTGTAGACTTGGCTGCCCTAAATCCACTTTGTAGACCAAGATGGCTTCTCAATCAGAAATACACCTAATCTGCCTCCTGAGTGCTGGGATTAAAAGTGTGTCACTAGAACTGACCAAATCCAGCACGCTTAATGATACATTCTATTTTCTACTAGTGACAAATGATGCTTTATTCTTCATTATGCTGTAATCATGGCTTCAATATTTATAATATATTATTCACCTACTATAGGTTAATGAATATCAATCATACATTATAGCTGTCAGGAATAATATTGGTATGGGAGGTCCTTCTGTTTATGTGTTGGTTTTATTGGTTAATGAATAAAGAACTGCTTTGGACCTATAGCAAGGCAGAACTTAGGTAGGCATGGAAAACTAGGCTGAATAATGGGAGAAAGAAGGGCAAAGTCAGGAGAAGCCAGGGAGCTGCCAGAGACAGATGTGCTAAAATTTTGCTGGTAGGCCATGACCTCATGGTGATGCACAGATTATCAGACATGGGTTAAATTAAGATGTAAGAGTTAGCCAATAAAAACTTATAGCCAATGGGCCAAGCACTGTTTTAATTAATGCAGTTTCTATGTGATTATTTCAGGTCTAAGATAGCTGGGTGGCTGGGTATCAACAAACAGCTCCCTTCTCCAACATAATATATGTATGATATATATATATATATATATATATATATATATATATGTGATGCTGTGTATATTTATTGTATGAGAGTTTTATTTAGAAATACATCAAGAAGTGAACTATCTAGGTCATGCATTCTGTATAAAATTAGATTTTTAAAGGAATTTTGAAATGGGTCTCAATAATAGTTATAGTAATCGACATTCTCAACAATACTGTATGACACAGATTTTTTTCTTCTTATGCTGGTTGACAGACTACTTTTTAATAATTGTCATTTCAATTAGGATGAAATATCTCATTGAAATATTTTGACTCATCTTTCCAAAGGTTAATGATATTAATATTCTATTTCATATATTAATTGGCCATTTTTCTTGCTTCTCTTGAGAAGTGTCTATGCAAATTGGTTGTCATTTTCCTATAAAAAGTAAATTGCAAGACATTTTTTACATTGTTAAATTTTTGAGTTATTTATGACTTCTGGATATTAATTCTTTGTCAGATGTCTAGATGACACATATCTTTAAGCATTTGGCAGTTGGTCTGTTTGTCGTTGACTAATTCTTTGCAGCTTTATGGGAACTCAGTGTGATATAGTCTAGTTTTTGTTTTGTTTTGTTTAAGCTTCTGTTTGATAAGGTTTGGGGGTAATTTTTAACTCATTTTATTCTCTAATGTAAGAAAAAGTTTTACATATTTTTTTGAGTAGTTTTGTTCTTTCTAGTCTTAATACGAAGGTCTTTGATTCATTCTGAGTTTCATTTTTAACAGGATGAGGGCTATGTTGCAAATACCAATTTTCAAATTATGTATACCACATTTTTGAACCCCCGTGATTAAAGAAGATATTCTTTGTGTACCAGTAAGGTATTTGGTCCTTAGTAGCTACTTTTGTCATTCCTGAAAATAAACACCTGACAAGAAACACAAAGACAGTGAAAGAAGTTTTATTTGGGGATACAGTTAGAGACAATTAAGTTCATCATGGAAAATATGACATTATGGTGGCATACAAGAGTATTAAGATACTCTCTCAAACCTGAAACCTCAGTGGACCAATAAGCACAGATCAGACCGGTAATATGGTCAAGATATAAAAGTTTAAGGGTAACCCCTAGTAGTCATCCATTTGGCAGCTAAGTTACAATCTCCAAATAGAAAGACTAGTCAAGGACAAAAAGTGAAAACACATGACACTCATAACTGTGAGGGACAAATTTTCATTCAGATCATTAAATTTTTTCCTTTGTTATTACATGTTCATAGTTATTTCATAATGCAAAATCATTCAGTCAACTTTAACAGAGAATTTTATCATCATTAACATTTGCTACATTATTCAAGGATTCTAAGTAACAAGTCTCCTTTAGAACTGAAGATAGTCAATTAACTATGAAATGGTGCTATATTAAAAGACATACAGCATATTTCCAACATCTAATTATATGTGTATATTCATTTTAAATTGAACAAATGGGAGAATAACAAGAAATCAATTGACTACAGCAAGAACAAAAGTCAACAATAAAAACATCAGTATCTGATGTCCCATGTCCTACATCTGATATTTATTCATATTTGCTCTATAACACAAGAGTATCTCTATCCTTCAGCTCTGGTGCCTGAAACCTCTATTTTAAACCAGCTCCCAAGAGAGTCTGCAGTTGTCTTCACTAAATTTCCTTTGCTTCTGGATTCTCCAAAATTGGTTGATGTTTCCATTGCAAATTCACATCTGTTGTTTTACGTACATCCTATTAAGGAGCTCAATGCAGAGAATCTGATCCTGCTACATGTCATGCAGAATCATATATTTTCTATAAATGCAAACCTTTAGAACCTCCTTTGCTCCTGAATCCTCCATACCTGGTAAGCAAAACATGGATGTTGATAGCAAGTTCTCCTTCTTTTCTGGGATTGTGACTATCCCTCACAGCTGTAATGTCCTCTTTATGCTATGTGACTGCACTCGAGAAAATAAATACCTAGGAAACAAATGTTGCTGGAGAATGTCCTCAAGATTCTCTTTGATCAGGTATTGCTTTCTTAATTAAAACTTTTCAAATGAGTTTGCATTATTGTCTTCAAGAGGTTTTGATGAATATTGCCTTACTTTCTAGGTACTTTTTAATTTCTCATTACAACATGTAAGATTTATTCTTAATGAGAAATCTATAAAAAAGCTATGGCTTATTTTCTTCACTTTTCTTGTGTTCAATTATAATCATATTCGTGGTCTTTTCATTATTAAACTCTTCATTTTTTATATCTTCCTGCTACAGTTTCAGCTTCTTCCAACTCTACATTTTGGTAAATGCAGTGAAGAATAACAATGATACAGTCTGAATTTTTTGTTGTCAGGAGAATTTCTATACCTAACATTTTCATTCATTACTTTTTAATTCAGCCTCAACTTTTCCAGCTGCAGGCATAATTCTGCTATATGCTTTGCTGGGGCGAAGCATGGGTGGTCAGTGACTCTTTGTTAGACTTCTTGTTCAGGAAGAGGGCTTTGGCTATAAAACATTAAAGCTACTCTAAATGGTCAGCTTTCTCTAGCCATGCTCATTCTTCTAATGATGGCAAGACTTCCCACATTGTTCTTAACACTTGATGACCAAGAACCCAATCTGAATGTCTTGTGGTAGATATCAAATTCAAATGCAACATATAATTTTGCTTCAGATAAGTTGGCTCATTTTATATTCATAGTTCTGTAATTTCTATTCTGTTAAATAATTTTAATGGATGACGTTTGGGCATCATATTATTTTAGTTCCTATATCTATTCAATGTTTTAAAAGTAAGAGTTTTAAAACTAAGCATTGGGCTTTTCATTCAGTGTTAATGATTTTGTTCTCACATTAATCTTTAAAAAGTGTACCAATATCATTGCTCTTTCTATTAGTATTCATTAAATACATAAGTCATTTTGGATAGTTTAGACAGGTTAATATTTCTTCTAAAAATGATAATAAAAGGTTTTTCTAGGTGTGTATAAGTTTATGAGTTTCAACTTTCCTGGGCATTTTCTAAGTTTTATTACATTCATATTTAACTTTCTTGCTTATATTTAGAAAAATGAGTTCTGATAAAATAATTTTTTTAAGTTTTCTGTTGTTTTAAATTCATAATGTTCTAGTAAATGTGTAGCTACCTAGAGAGTAATGAAGCTAGACTATGTGTTATATAAGTCTACTGAAGATGATGTTTTAAACACTACAATGTAAGCTACGAAACTATGCAACAGAGCTTAGCTTTCGTTCTTTGTGTACTTCTAAAGAGATTTTACTTTCGCCGCCACATTCAGAGAGTCTGGTTTGATCATATGCTCATTCAGTCCCAGTCCAGGTGGATTGGTGCGCTCCCATTAGTTCAGGCACACTGTCTCAGTAGGTGGACCAGCCCCTCACGGTCCTAAATTCCTAACTCATCTTCTCCCACCTTCTGCTCTTCACCTGCACCTTGGGGGCTCAATCCATTGCTCTG
>PVIU01030283.1:0-16300 GCA_004026605.1 Ondatra zibethicus | reverse complement strand
CTGTGTATGCTTTCCTTGGGTTCACCTAGGTATTCAGCTTCTCTGGGCTTGCGAGCTAAGTGCTTGGTGACCTTTATTTTATAGCTAGGGTCCACTAATGAGTGAGTACATACCATAATCATCTTTCTGGGTTTGGGTTACCTCACTCAGGATAGCGTTTTCTATTTCCATCCATTTGCATGCAAACTTCAAGATGTCTCTCACTATAATTATAATGGACTAAATCCCCGAAACTGTAAGACCCAATTAAATGTTTTCCATAGTAACAGTTGCCATTGTTATGGTGTCTCTTAAGAGCAATAGGAACTCTAGCTAAGACACTGTGAAAAGGAGTATCATGGATATACCTACTGCTCTTTCTCTCTTTAAAAAAATATGTTTTTAATTAAATGCAATTAGAGTACTTTCCTCCCCACCTTTCTTCCCTCCAGCCCCTGCCAGCTAACATCCTTGAAACAATTTTCTTTTTTTTTATTGTTAAATATATATGTTGCAAAAATGATATATGTGTGTGTGTATGATTAGAGTAATAACTCATTTGTAGTGTTTTATGTAAATGGTTTCAGTACTACACTCTGCATGAGACAAAGAATAAAGATGCTCATACCTGGAAGATTCTAACCTACTCTCAGTGGTCAATCATTGCCAGTATCCCTTTATCACATTCTCCATCCAGGATCTACTACATATTTTCTTACAAAACAAATGCATTTTCTTAAATAATATGACCTGTTTTCCAAAGACTAAAATGAATTTACTGCAATTTTATTTATTTTCAAATTGTAGTTAACAAAGTTCTGTAAGTTTCTTTAACTTTCAAGAAAATTACTTTCATAAGCAAGTGTTTAAAGTACATGCTTTTGAAAATGTAAAACGCTTAACATGAGAGAAAACCCACCTTTAGCACTGCGTAGAGGAGTAGGACATGGAAGATGAACCTAGGATAGAAACAAACATGACTGCCCCCCCCAAAAAAGGCAATAAAATGATTTCTGGTGATGTTCTTCTGTACCCATAGATTGTTGCCTAGCCCATTTGCCATTGGAGAGGCTTCACTCTGCAAAACATGGAACCAGATTCAGAGATCCACAGGTAAACCTTAAGAAGACCTTGGGAAATCCTTGGGAAGATGGGGATGAAGGATTGTGGGAGACAGAGGGGACAAGGATACCACAAGAAAACCACAAAATAAAGCAACTTGGACTCATAGGGGCTCACAGAGAATGAACAGCCAACCAAAGAACTTGCATGGGACTCACATAGGCCCTCTGCACTATCTGATGCATGGTTAATAGAAACTCAGGGTCAGAAATCGGAGTTCAGCATGAAGATCTAAACAGCAAAACAGCCATCCACTGGCTCTCCCATTGGATCTGTTTAGCTCTTTCAGAACCTGGATGTAATTACAATTCAAAGACAAGTTTTAGACTTTGATGGTTTTTTTTTTCTGAGAATTTTCTGATGAATATTGTCATTATATTCATTCTTTGATCAACATTAACAAAACTATATTTATCAATTTCCTTTTGCTTCACCCAGACATATGAAAACTTAGCTATGTCCCCAGATGTGGGATTGGAGAGAAGAACAGTGAAATGTATTGTATGGGATTCTGTGTCACTCTTAATGCAATTTCCTTATTCCCCTGTGGTCCAATTCTTCCTCGATTCTCGTGATATATTGTTGCTGAATTCACTGAGCGCTAGATTTCTATATTTTAGATTTTTTTTAAAAACTGAAAATAGATTTTTTATTCAATATAATCTGATATTACACTTTCCTGTCCCCAACTCTTCCAAGATCCTCCCTTTATCTTCTCCCACCTAAACACAAATACTTATTTTCTCTATTGAGAAAACAAATAGGTATCTAAATATCTAAATAATAATAGTAATACTATAAAAGAAATAAGTTTGAATAGGACAAAACAAACAAACAGAGAGAAAAATACTGATGTGGGGTTCCCCTCTGCATGCTGTGAATATGTTTTAATACCATATTAATAAAGAAGCTGCTTTGGATTATGATGGGGCAAAGTAGAGCTATGCAGGAATGCTAAACTGAATGCAGGAAGAAAGATGGCAGAATCAGGCAGACACCATGTAACTGTGGAAGGAGACAAATGTTGGAACTTTACTGGTAGGCCACAGCCTCGCGGCAATACACAGATTAATAGAAATGGGTTAATTTAAGACTTAAGAACTAGAAAGGAATACACCAGAGCCATAGTTCAAAGAGTGTTGTAATTAATATAGTTTCTGTGTGATTATTTGAGTCTGGGAGACCAGGAAACCTACAAGCAGGCTCCACTTATAAAATACAAAAGAAAAAGCACAAAAAACCCCACAATTTAATGCAGACAAAGATGCATTCAAACACACCCATTCCATAAAAACAAAACCTAGATACTATAATACACACACAAAAGTTCTGTAAGATGGGAAGAAAAGGCCTAATGACATATTATGAGACAAGGAGTCTCCAAAAATGTCTGTGAGTTAATATTCTGTTAGCCATCTACTGCTTGGCAGGAGCCTTCACTTAAGAGTGATTTGTATTTCCAGTGAGACAGCTTTAGAAAATACTACCCTTTCCTTTGTGAACTGTTACCAACTGGAGACAACTTCTCAGTTGAAATACAAGTATTTCACCGCATTTTCATAGTGGGATGATACTATGCTTAACACTTTCCTTTAAAAAATGCCATTGTTTTCCACACCTAGTTACGTTATAACCTTGAATGTCCATAGAAATTATTTTGCATTATGTGGATTAAATGTTTCATAGTAAATTTCCTCTTATTATTTGCTCTTCCAATTGGTTAAGACTAATAGGTGTAATTTGGTGGCTCAATATTCTGCAATAAGATTTTCCAAGCTCTGCATAAGGGATAAGATACAGTAAGAAAATATCTGAAATTAAAACTTTTAAAATTATTACTATCATACTCACTTGGTGAGTACTAACTTGCCTTTCTCGGGGGGAGGGAAATGACAAGTCTTCCAGACCCCTTAAAGTTAAGGCTAGCCGAATAAGTTGATCCCACAGCTGGCACGTTAGTAGGGGTATAAACCTGGCCTTAGTAAGATAATCGGCCCTAAAAGATATTCACATATTTATTTAGCAATTTGATACAGTTTACTTCAGTAAGAACAAGTTTCATGCCATATTTTCATGTTTGTGACTTAATTTTAAGTACTTATAATGAAACAAATTCCCCGAATTACTGAAAATTATTCTATATACCTATTAATACTATTTATACAACATTATCATTTTACATATGGTGAATCTGAGGCTCAGACCCTCTGTGTCTTGTTTCCAGTCATATGAATTGTTGTTGATCATACTCAGAAGCTCCATACAGATTATTCATTAGTTTTCTTCTTCGTGAGCATGTCTTTTATTGAGAAGAAAATCTGAGACATCAAGACCAGGATACCGTGTGCTTTTAGTAAAAAGCTTGGTTTAAGAGTCAGGTATAGCTAATACTACATTATAAAAAAAAAAAAGAAAAAAAAGATGAAAGAAAAATAAATCACACAGTTAGCTAACTTATTACTTTCACAAGTTACTGACATAGGTCTGTTCTTTCATTGTAAGCCATACATTTTTCTAGTAGTCTAAGAACACTGTTTCCAAGTTGCCATTTTGCTTGCTGATTGTATTCAGAAAGTCAAGGAACTTATTGTCATTAATGAGATAGGCCCCAGTGTTGTAAGAGCAGACAGAGATTCCATACTTACATCTTAGTGAGCACAGTGGCCACTTGGAGTGGGAATGTTGTGATGTTCTGCCTCTCTCCCTTGGCCCTTGCTTTACTGGAGCACTGGATAATGACTGCTAAGGTTCTCCCTCTCGTATTCTAAGACAAGGTGTCTTGTAATTTAAATGCCCATGTGAACCAGATTAAATAACTGAGCCTTATGCAACCACTTTCCTTTTTGGGAAGTGGAGGTTCTCTTGATACTCACCTCATAGGTTTAGCAGATATTAATTAAATTAGAAAGGACGTCACAAATATTTATTGCTTGGTAAATGCAGGTTAATATTGCCCATGGCTTGCCCACCCAAACCAAGGTTCCTTCTCTATTGCAATCTCACCTTAGTCTTTCTACACAAACACAGGTGGTACATGCTAGTGCTCTTCTAAGATTTCATTTAAAAATAATTTTATGTAGCAAATTTAAGTTAAACTGTGTCCAGATCACTTTAAAAGATATAACAATGCATATACATAGCATGAACAGTAGAAATATTAACTAAATTAAACCATTTACCTCCTTTTATATCTTTTTCATTCTGGAGAATCATTAACTAATTAACCTCTGTACTACTGTGATTTCATTTGAATTATTGCATGATATGTGAACATTCTGTCGGGCTAGTAATTAGAAAGTCTAAATGAGAATTCTAGAATTTTACTCACTTTCATATGAACTTTATCAAACAATAAATCTTCCACCCTCATGAAAAAGTGTAAGATATTTCTTTCTTCTCAGTCAGAGAACTCTTAAATTGAAGACAGTTTATGTAAAACTGAATTATGAAGTGTGAGGTAATAAATAAACTGTTGATTCTGAACTGTGTTAAAGAGAACATTGTTTTTGAATAGATTATAACTAGTCATATTTTCATAGGTCATGAAAGTCTACCATGGAAGTTAAATTAATTTGGGCTAAGATATTATACTTTCCCCATATTATTGTTTATCTTGTAGCAGTCAGAAGTCATAACCACCTTAGCACAGCTGCAATCTAGCAATTGGTGCCTTGAGTCAGGAGGATCAAACGATCAAGGAAAGCTTGGGCTACAGAGTAAGATCTTTTCTCCTTTCAGAAAGAAAAACATGGCAGGATTGGTATATATACAGTCTCCAGCTTTCTAGAACAGCAACATTTATAGAGTAATTTCTGTAAGATACACCATATTAAATCTTGTTAAGAAAGCATAGGCTAGGAAGATTTACAATAAAAATGTGCTCTGTTAAAGGATCATTTTGCTTAGAATTATCACAACTTTTAAACTGTAATATAGGAATCTAAGACGACACAGTTAAAAATTTTAAAAGTGTGATACTTAATGAAATATTTTCAACCTTTACCATAATGGAAAGGATAATGTGTATGTTTCAGGCATACTAACACATGTACATTGAGACTTCTTTTAAGCTGATCTGCTACTTAAGATCTGTTAATTGAAGTAATATTTCACAGTTCACCTATTTTAATTTCAGGTAAAGTCACTATGTAACATATGAAAGTTCAGATTAGAACACATCAGCTGTCCTACTACTGTGTAAATATACTTTTAAACCACTTGTTTGAATAAAAAGTATGCTTATGTTATAAAAGTACTTAACATCCCCTTCTCCACCATGCC
Source organism: Ondatra zibethicus (assembly GCA_004026605.1). Taxonomy (NCBI): domain Eukaryota; kingdom Metazoa; phylum Chordata; class Mammalia; order Rodentia; family Cricetidae; genus Ondatra; species Ondatra zibethicus. Next base: position 10,918 of record PVIU01030283.1, on the reverse strand, counting down.
ATCTGTGGTGAGCAAGGGAGCTGCTTCTCCCCTTTTCCAGATGCAGAAATCACGAAAGTAGACCCAGCACCTTTCCTTGCCATCCCGGTAGAGATGATCCTGTTGGAGGTGAGGGTGAGCCAGTCCCAGTGTTGTGACCATGGGAGAGCTGTCCCCATTATTCATCTGTCATAGCAGCACGAGCAGGGGAGAGGTGTGTTGGTGTCTCATCCCACCCCCCCCATCCACCAGGACCTGCAGTAGGCAGAACAGCTGGCCTGAGGTCATAAAGGCAGAACTCTTCCTGCCCCTCATGAATTGGGGAGTGGCCGCTACACCTAGCCTAGGCAACACAGTAGAGCTGGTCCTGTAGGTGCAGGTGTGGAAGAACTGACCTGAGGATGTGGAAGCTGAAGAACAGACTCTGTTCTAAGAGGTAGACTAGTCAGGGCAATACTGGAGAGCTCATCCAGATGGCAAAGACAGGGGAGAACCAATACTGCAACTACTCAGGCCCAGAATCAGGGTGATGTGTTGACTCACCCCAATATCCACCCCATCTGTGATCTGCTGGAGTATGGGGGTAGGGGTGGGGAGTGAGTCAGTCCTGCCCATGGGTGCAGGACCTCCATGACACAGGACAGTAATTGGATGTCCGGGTAGAATCCCAGTGAGGACCCAGCATTGATGGTGAAACAGAGACCAGAGGGCTCGAACCAGACCCATGACTTTTCGCAATCGACACCTGTATGTAAAAATGTATGGATAAAGGGATTTACTATGTGACTCACTGTGTTACACTGGAGCTTAACTGATGAGATTTCTGCCTTCTTCCTTATATTTTCTTTTTCTCCTAAATTTTGTTTTATTTTTGAGGGGAAGCATAAGGGCGATATGAAAGACATAAAGAATAAATAAAAATAAAATTAAAAATTACTTAACAATAAAAACAAATGTAAAAGTAGTAACCATATAACTAAAGATAAAAGTGACAAATTGTGTATGACAGAATCAATAAGTAAATATTTATACTGCTAGAAAAACTTGTTTCATAACTTTTAATATTTTATAAATTTTATGTCTTCTCTGTAAGTCCAAATTAGTCACTTTTCTTCCTATAAAAATATTCATTTATATTTCTTTGTGATAGTGAAGATACACAGCTAACTTTTAGAATGTGGCTGTGCTATATCGATAATAAATGCTGCACCTTTAAATGCTGGAAGCACATTGCTGTGGCGGGAGCTGACAGTGGAAACGCTCCCTGTTTCTACTACCTACCAGTGCTTTTCTGGAAAGGTAAGGTCACTCTGTTCTTGGCCTTTTTAGCTTTGAGTGTGAGCCATAGGGTAAGTCTCTAATCCCAATTGATCCCATTGGCCGGGAAGATTTATACAACAAATGGTGTAGGAGAAAGGCAAATGACAATTACCTAAGAGTGTAGCAGCAGAAATGTTTCAGCAATGCCTGAAGGCAAGTTTTGAAGAAGGAGGTCTGAAGACAATGGCCAATCTTTTGATAAAATGTCCAACTTTTTACATCTCCTGAGACTGTCACTATGACTTTCCAGTGCCAAGTTTGTAGCCTTCATATATGTGCATTTACTATAGGTATGCATGGGCATGAATTCATATATCTATCTCATCTTATATATGATCATTAAGAAAGCAGTTCGAAAAATATCTCTATACTAGAGTGGAAAGTGCTGTAGGAATTCCTGAAGCCAGTAACCTTTAAGCTACCCGCCCACTTAGGTGAGGCCTCATATACTATATATGTATAGTATATGTAAAGCCTGCATTGGCTCTTTCTCTTCTGGCTGTGACATTTGGTTGCTGTTCCTTGTTCAAGCAGAGCATTGTGATCTTTGAGTCTACCCCTAAATAAATAACAGTCTATTATATTCAATTCTGAACTAGTGTGGGATTTCTTTTAAACAATTTTCTTCGGGAAAGAATGACTTATATGTAGACAGTTCCAAAGACTTTCACATTGCCTTTGTGGCATTATTGGATTCAGGAAAATTTACTTTCTTAAGACTGGATATGGAAACTATCCAGGTAAAGAACAGGCATCATGTACATAATATCCATTAGTAAAGCAGGTACTGGGTTTGCCTATCTAAATTTTATTCAGAAACATTCACTCTAGATGCATGATGGCAAGCAAACTAACTCCTTCTATTTTTGAAACTTGTGAGGTTTCTGCTGATGTACTATTGGCCCAAGAATCATATATTTACATGCTGCTTTTACTATAGAATTAATGTAATTATACTAAATATTGACACTTGACAGTTAAATTAACTTATTTTCATAAATTTTGATACTTCTAGTAGATGGATCATATACTCATGTTCTATAGGGACAGAAACATGCCTTTTTAAAATAATTAAATCTAAAGTACAGCATACAAATTTAGAGAAAAACCAAATGTTGCAAGATCCATGAGAAGGAATAGAAAAATATTAGGCCATATATTAGCCTCTTAAAAATTAGACTCTTTGCATACCTGTTTTAACAATGAGACTAGAATCTACTGATTTAGTTCATTATAAACATCTAAAAGGGTAAAGAAAGGAAGTGCAAGGAAAAGCATAATATTACACAAAGCTACCTAGTGTTAAAGTTATGTATAATGTCCATGACTCAAATTCTCCTTACTACTTCTCAGCCCTGTGGTACAATTTGTAGAGTTTCTTCTATTTACTTTTCAAATTCCTTTGATAGTGTTGCATATGTGGTTATGAATGAATTAATATCTTAAGTCAGAGCTTGTTTCTTGGAATGTAAAAATACAGTAGTTTGACATATTAATATTTCATTATGTAGGCCTATAACATTGTCTGCTAATATCATGATTTTGCTTTGATGGGTACAAGAAATAGTAGATTCCTGTAATGTGAGGATACCACCTTAAATGACAACTGATTTAGCGTTTACCTTTTTTGAACATTACACTCTTAGGTTATTACTGCAGCTTCAGTCCCTGGCTAACATGGGATGCTTCTCACTTGTCAGGTGACTATTGCCGTGATCTTCCTGAGAATCAAGTCAAAGTCTGACAATAAACTGCACTTACTGAGAAATACATTGTGATATGTGAAATAAAAAATTTACTTGTAACATATATTTGTAGAAATACAAGTTAACTAAGAATAATATACATGTGAAAATTTTCCAAAAATAAACACATGTGAAAAGAATATTGCTATCATACACACTTAAACACCATTTGAAAATTTCTTGTCTCATGAGATATCACAAAACATTGAATCTACTCACAGCATCTCAAACTGCTGAGTTCGTTAGAATATAGGAGAAGAGAATATTATAGGTCCTTTACACTGAAATTTTAGGAGTTAAATATGAGACCACTATTGCTGAAGACACTTAGGCCACAGTACATGAATGATTAGGACTTGATCTAATCTGAAGGCTTCCTTCCTGTCATCTAGCTTCTATGGTTCTAGAAAATACTACAATGCTCGCTCAGATTGGAAGCACTAACACAGTTCTACCCAGATGAAACACCTGTACAATTGGCAGAAAGTCAAGATATGCATGTTTCACTAAATGGCACACACATGTTAGTAAGAATCAACAGCTGTCTAATTAGACTTAATCCCTCATATCGGGAGGGAAGCCTTGCCAGGTGTTGGAAACTGCTAAAAACTTCCAGGGACTAGTCATGTCGTTGACTTCAGAAAATATTTTGTTACAACACCACTGCTAAGCATAATTCTTTATTACATTCTAAATTTTAATTTTATAAGTGCAGCTACCTTCACCAAAAAAGCTTCCTTTCAACTGAGTGAAAACCACAATTGAAGACAATGCAGAGATCTACAGATTGTAAGGATCCCAGCCCCTACAGATAATTCTACATTACAGCACTGGAACCTACAGCTCAGGGAACATCATAGAGGAGGAAGAGGTGGAATGATAGTATTAGCAAGGATTTAAGGAAGCCTTCAATGAAAAATGTTCCTGCAAATGGCTTCATTAGCAGGACTGGAATCATGGAATATAATCTGATAAAATAAGTGAAAGAGAACATGTTTAATATTTTCCCATCCCTACACAGAGAACTACAGGTACTTAATGACTACTGAGAGAAGGGGAATTAGCATCTTCCACAGACAAGCCTCTTAATGATTTTCAAGTGAATAGTGGAGTGGGTTGTATTTCTATATAATTGTGTGTATGTGTGTGCATGCACACACATATTTGCATGTATAAAACAATAATATCTAATAAAAAGATGCAATTAATTTGATAATGGGGAATGTGAACAGCTTGGAGAAAGGTAGGTAGGAGGTACTAGAGTGAGGAAAGGAAGAAGGAAGTCATGTGATTCTAATTCAGTTATAAACACATTTGAATAAGAGACTAAGGAGATTTACGAATTACTGAATAATGAAACAGCATCACCTGCTGAAGGTCAGTAACTTATGACAAGGTGAGGAGGCAGAAAGAAAAGAAGAGGCAATGGGAGAAGTAGGAAAGATGCAGAGGCAGAGAAGAAAGAGAACAAGAGAAAGGAAGAAAGGGAGAAGGAGAGGTAGATTTCACACACATAATATTTAAATATTTGCAGGTGTCATTGAACTAATTTTACATATTAAAATAGTTCTTGTAAGAATTATTTTAGGTGAATCTTAAATATTTAAACCATTATGTGAGTTGGAAGACAGAACATTGATCATCTAACTTAATGTAACAGTGTTTGTTAGATATGGTAAAATTTAAGAGTGTAAGTATCTAATCCTGTTGGATGGATCAGGGCAATATTTTTTGGAAAGTGGAAAATAACTTCTATTTGAGATATTTTAGTTTATGCCTGGAGACTTCTTATATGGGTGCTTCTAAAAAAATACAGTATTTTAGTCTACCAGGAAGCTTGCTATTTTCTTTTCAGTCCAGAGATGAGCAAATTGCAAACACTGCTTGCTGAAATCAAATGATACTTAAAACAAGTGAATCAGAATGAAGCAGAAACAAAGCCAGAGTGTTTAGGAAGTGCGAAGAATAATGCTGCAAAAAATGAAGGATAAACAAATGAGTTTCAGCAATTGAATTCCAAGGAATTTAAAAACATAAAATTGAAATATTAATAGAGGAGTCATTAAAGCTCATTTTGACATTCCATAAGCATCAAACCATTTACAACCTGAGTAGTTTTTTTTTTCTTTTTTGTTTACAGAAATGAATGCTACAGTTCTGATCTCCCATGATGCCAGGGTTCATTCTCTCCCTTGATTTGTCTGCAACAGTATTACAAATTCGGGTTTTAGAATCAGAACTATAAGCAGTGTCATTATCTTTATAATAAGGGACCTTTAAAACCCTAGAACTCTGTTGTACAAGGAGTAGGGGAGGGTAGGATTCATCTGTTTCTTTTCTATGAAATGTACATATTAAGTGCACTGGTAACATTCAATGGTGCTAATTTGTAGGCATTGTGTTTCTGCTATTGCTCTGAGTTAAAATCCTTTCAATAATGATTGTGGAAATTATGACAAGCATTTAGCAATAAGATATACCCACAAACCATAAATTAACAGATTGACATTGCTCCACTTTGCACCTCCTTTCCACTGCTGAGCTCTCTTTTTTGTAACTGGATTACAAACAAGCAGAAAGTAGACAAGTTCACTTTCTCAGAAACCCATCTCATTATTCTGTACACACCAGCCACAACTGTATATTAAAAGGCAGCTAGAAGAGTCATTTTCAGCTCATTATCTACATATGCAGCACTGGGCATGGTTAAGGCAGCCTCATTCCAGTTAATAGACTTGTCTTCAGGAAGTCATCTTCAAGTTCTCTGGTGGCTTTCAGTAATATTTTGTAGGTTATAGGAAACAAGAATTTTCCTATTGTTGTTTAAATTGATCCTCATTTAAATCTTCTAGATGCTACAATAAATGGAATGAGTTCTTTATGTTTTTGTGTATTCACAAATACAGCAGAAAACTGTACTGATTTGTGTGGTAAAATGATGATGAATATGTATGTCAAATTTCTAATGCCAATGTGGAATGATATTTTGAATTATTTGGAATAAATATTGTTACATTTTCTCTGAATGCCGTTAATTTGGTTTAAATTTCCCTTTCCAATGGGGATACTTTTAGCTTTTTTGTGCACAGAAATTTCAAATAGATAATAAATAATCAGGTATTGTCATTTTACCCTTAAATTTAGCAGGCATTTTTTCTCATATTCAATACAAGACACATTTGCAATTTAAAATAAACCCTTTTTCAGGATAAGGAAGGTCCTTCTCCTAGCATCTCCAGTAGTTTCTGTTGTGGCAGCATGTCAGTTTTGACAAACACTTTCCTCATATCCATCATTATCACTCAGCATGTTTATTTCAGCATCCATTCTGTTACTATATGGTATATCACATTGATTAACATAATATATAGAATCATATTATTTTGTTAGTTTTATATCCTTATGTATTTGATTAATAAATATGGTATCAAGTATACAGTAATCTAAAAAACACCATATAAATTACCTTACTGAATATCTTGTGAAAAATCTTACTCTGTCCTGGTTTCTATTAATTTTGATACTTTCCTGTACTTTTATCAGATAATGCAGTACTGATTTATAATTCTAGAATTAAAAGTTATAATAATCTGTCCTAAGCTTTTTTGAGTTGCATTTTTCTATCTTTCGTGTCAATATAGTACTAGACTTATAAAAATAAATTAATATTTTATTGACTTTTCACTTCAGGAAAAATTATTTAATATAATTTATGTTACTTATTCTTTGCAATATTTGTTACGAATGCTTTTGTTCTCTTGTTTTTATCTGCTGGAGTCCTTCTAATGGTTGACCAAACATTTAGAAGAGTTCTGTTTAGGTATTTTTATTTCCAGAGTTAATTTTGATATTTTGTATGCTATGAAAAATTATCATTATTTTCATTTTAATTAGTGTAAAATGTTTATAGTTGTCTCTTCCAGTTGTTTAGTTCTTACTTTCAACAAAGTACCTCATGTGTGAGACACTCCTCCCTCAGTCTTGTGAGAGATTAGATTACACAAAAATTCACCCAGTTTCAGTTGTATTGTGTCTGCTCTTTGTATTGTATCTGTAGCTATTAGGAATTAAAAATATTAGTCATTGTATTTAATTTTGTAAGAATTTATTTTTTAGATTTGACTCAAAAATTGAGTGCCTTATCCATGATCATATACATGTGATATTACATACTGTTCCAATTAGCCTCATTGTTCTACTTTTTAAACAAATAATATATTTTAACATTTAAACCACCATTATCCTCTCTTTTTATCTACTACCCCACTCAAATATATCTTCCCAATATCTCCTCTTTTATAGTGTATTTAATATTTCATTAATCTTTTTGACCTTTCAAAATACCAAATATTGGGTTTATTTGATGTCATTTAGTTATTTTAATTACTTTATATGAATTTTAATTAAAATGTATTGTTTTCTTTAAAATATTTAAATATTGCTTCATGAGTTTTCTTATTTTAGTATACTTTAATATACTTACATGTTAATTCATCTCCCTTAGCCACTGATCTCCCTACATTATAAAGTCGGGCTACGTTTTAATTAATTGAGCCAAGCTAACATTCAATATCCTGATGTATTAGTTACTTTTCTCATTGCCTTGACCATGTTCCAGACAATAGCAATTTATATTGACTCACGGTTCAGAGCACAGTCCATCGTAGAAAGTAGGCGTGGGTATGAAAGTGTGAGCATTAGGTGGGCACATTGAGGGGATAGTTATGAAGCAGAGAGCAATGAATGCTGGTCCTCAGCCTGATTTCTTCCTGTTATTAGACCCGGGAAAAAATTCAGCCATGTTTCTGTGCTTTGCACATTAGGATAAGCTATTGTCCAAACAGTAATGCAAATAATATAGTTTCTGTGTGATTATTTCAGATATGAGCAGCTGGGCACTAACAAGCGGCCTCCTACAACAAGAGATTATTCTCTCCAAATAAATACAATTTTACCTTTGGCTCCTAATAAATAACATGGCTGTTTTTATTCATGAGCTGATTGTTGCTCTGGCTAGAACATGCAGTGTTATGTGAAGAGTATCAGAGATACTTATTTATCTCTGAGATACACACTGTGAGTCACATTCTAAAGTGCTGACAGGAACACTGAAAATTATTGAAATAAACCCTGGGAATAATTGCTTGAAGTGCATTATCTTTCTGCCATGAGGCAAAGAGAGACACTATACATCAAATTCTAAGAATAACTGCAACTATAATTCAAAATTCTCAGAAAGTAACCTTTTGTACAATTTCAGTGAAATAAGCTGTAATTGATGGTAAAAGCAAAAAGGTTTTAAAAAGTAGGTGTTTCATCATTTTATCATATGATTTTATAGAATAATGTAAATACAGAATCAAACTTTTGAGCATTGGTAAGTATAGGAAGAGTCATGAAATAACAAATGTTAACATAATTATAACAGCAAAGTATTATATTCTTTTAACTATTAGCTATGTAATAGTAAATATATTTTAGAAACATCACAAAGTATTCATGCTAAGATTTTTAGTTTTATAAAGGATTTGATGTAGAATATGAACATGCTTGTAGGGTAGGTAATGGATTCAGTTTTGGACAATTAATAGCTTCCATTTTCTTATCCTCCATTTGGTTTTAGTGACTAATTTTGTAATAATTTTCAAATACATTGACTCCCATCATTTTTCCAAAGTTCAGCAGCTTTGTAACCTGAAGATTCTTTACCACCATCACTAAATATGGAACCTGAGTTCATCTTCACCAAAGGACTTGTTAACATGGAAGTCTTCAGGTAACAAAGGCCAGGACCAACCACTAAGTAGTGAGATATGACAGTAAATGTCGTGGATATTATATCTGTGTTTCAGCAGACTCTTCTGAGATGCATGCAACATGGTTTCCCAAATACTTCTAGGGCTGAGTTTAAGTTACTCTGGGTATCAGATTGACTGTAATCTAATCTAGGATGTGTTTCTAATTTATCCATTTGCACTCTTCTGGTCTACTGTCATTTGGGGAGAGATTATCTTTTTAACATAATTTCTAATAGAAATCTGTATTGGAAATAGAGTCTGTATTGGAAAAAAAAAGCAAAGAACAACAAAACAAAGAAACAAAAAATGTAACGTAAGGCAGTGTACTAAGGTCAATGAATGATAAACTAAAAGAGCATTTGTAAACTAGCAAAAAATTATATTAGCCATGGCTCACAAGGAAAAGCTGTACATCAAAGGGGAAAGCAGAAATTCAACTATAAACAGGGAATAACAGAAAATACCTTTCACAAGTTTAGTAAAATAAAATGTGAAAATAATTAATCATATCTTGTTGAACACATTAAAGGCACAATAAGAAGGAAAAAATCCCATGTAAATATAAAATATGAGGAAAATACGTATTTTTCATAGAATTTCAAAAGTGGTAAACTATTTCAAATTATACTTCTAAACCAAACAACAAAATAGTGGATTAAATTCCTATGGAGGAAAGAAAAAAAGCAAAAATGTGAAATACAAAACATTATGAGCAAAATAGTAACACTCCAATGAGCAAAATTACATTCTCTATTTCAAAGGCTACACGTATTCCTAGAAGAATACTTAATACTGCAGAGAGAGAGAGAAAAGAAATCTCAGCGGCCACAGGGGATACATAAACATAGTCTTATCAAAGTTACAGAAATAAATATATCCTTCAATAATCGTGAATGTTAATGCTGTCTTGTACCCAATAGGAAGACAGAAACTAGCAGATTGTGTTTGAAAACAGGATCTCTCTCTCTTTCTCTTTTGCCTCCAAGAAACACACCTTATCATCAACAATAGATGTCACCTTAGGGTAATAAGGTAAGAAAAAGGACATTCCAAACAAAGCAAGCAAGGAAAGGAAATAAATATATACCTTAGTATCTGTCAAAATAGATGTAAAAGAAAAGCTAGTCAGAAGAATGAAAGTCACTTCATGCTCATTTAGGGAACAGTTCATCACAGGACATTATAATTCTAAATGTAGATGAACTAAATATATGTGCATCTAGTTTCATTAAACAAGTACTATTAAATGTAAAGTCAGAGAATGATACCAAAATAGTGATGGCAGGTGACTTCAATACCCCACTCTCACCACAGACAGGTTAACCAATCAAAATCTAAAGAGAGAAGCATTCACATTATAGGACATCATAAATAAAATCCTTTTATTTAGACTTTAAAATAAAAGCAAACAATTAATTTCAGGATCAAGACATTTATATTACTTTTCTTGGCATAATAAATTTTCAGTGAAAGTTTTTTAGGAAAGACTACTTTTAGTAACACATCAATGCTGCTCATTTATTATTTTTGGATCACCACTCATTCTATTTGTTAAATTGGCCAAAGCCTAGATAGAGTATCTAGAAAAGGGCGATTTGAAATAGATTGGTTAGTAATTAAAGAATAAATTTTTATCTATTAAAAGGGAATGACACAAATACAAAAATTATGTTTCAGTTTGCATGAATGGATATTTGTATGAGTATAGTAACTTCTAAATTATTATTAATGTATATATTAGTTAAAAATAACGTCATCTGCATTTGGTCATATAAAAGTTTCTATTGACCAAGAATAGTTTATCTAAGAAAAACTAACACTTTAGAAAACAATCACTTTCTATAAACACATTCCACATGCATATATAGGAATTGCTTGCCTTTGGTTGAATTCACTTGCATAATTTTAAGTCGGAAATAGCATGTTCCTATTGTCCCAGAGTTTCTCATGCATTGGAAGATAAGAATAAACCTGAGTATTTAAATCCATTGAAAATGTACTTCAGTCTATTAAGGGTATTTCATATAAGTTTGTTTGCCAAAATAAATATAGGGAATAACATCATTTAATTAAAAT
>PVIU01030282.1:0-16270 GCA_004026605.1 Ondatra zibethicus | reverse complement strand
AAGAGCCTGTGGTATGCTATCTCATTTAGATATCACAAATGACAAGGAAATTTATAACCACCATCTGGTGCATGGCAGACCACTACAGAGAGACCACCAGATTATACCAAGATATTTGAAACATCTTTTGGAATCCCCCCTTGTGCATACTATCATGGTATTATTATGTAAGAAAGCAAAGAATCAAACTGCCACCCTATCGTCCTAAGATGGTCCCTAGGTAGGCTACATTAAGAACAGTGTTGTACATGATTTGATAATTGTCTTAATTCCTACTAATTAATAATAACCCAACTCATTTAGTATAAATCCTTGGAGAATTCCCTGTTGGTACTGTTCAAAGCTGAGAAGATTCAAGATCCTCCCTTTGTGAGTTCTTACTTAGCTCTTACATTTGATAGCTCTGGCATCAGTCTTAACAACAGCTAAAAGAGATCATTTTCTGATCTTAAAATTTTTGGAACAGTTTTACTGATTCAATAAAAATTCTATTAGGTAAAGCACTTATATCTACAAAAGATATTTTGAAGCATGAAAATTTTATAAAAATATTATTGCTATGTAACTTGAATCCAAGTCATAGACTCTATACAGAGAAATAAAAATATATCTGAGGCTAGGAATTAATATCACATTGAATTTCCCCAGGGAACCCCAGGCAGAAGCTGAAGCAGAGACCATGGAGGAACTCTGCTATTCTGTGCTTATTCTCCATGGCTTGCTCAGTTTACTTTCTTACACCACCCAGGACCACCTGCCTGGGGTGGCCTTGTGCACAGTGGGCACGTCAATCATTAATCAAGAGAATGCTCCACAGACAAATCTGATGGAGGCAGGTCCTCGACCAAGATCCCCTCTTTCCAGGTGACTTTAACTGTGCCAAACTGCCAGAGAACTAACCAGCACAAGGCTTCAGCTTTCGTAGGTTCAGCATTTGAATTAAATATTAATTCCACATTTTGGAGTTGAAACTTGGGAATCTAAACACGTCAGTGAACATAGGTTTACAGAATCCTTTAAACTTCTTTATTAATTTAATGTGTATACGATGTGAGGGTCGGACACACATACCCTGGCACACGTGTGAAAGTTAGAGAAGAACTTGCAGGAGTTGTTCTTTGCTTCTTCTACCCCATGGGAGACAAGACTGAACGTAGGACTTGAGGCCCACTCAACAGGAGAGAAATCCTGCTTGGTACTGGAAACCTAGTCAATAGTCTACTAGTATCACTTTGCCAGGCCAGCATAATTCCTTGTTACATTCTAAATCTTGGCCCTATACCTACAGATACATGTGGCAACCACCTCTCATCAAAGAAACATCTCCTTAGAGCAAATGAAAACCATCACAGAGACCCACAACTGGATACAATTCAGAGATCATCTTGTGGTAGATGTCTACCCCCAGTGGGTACATCGACATCATACCTTCTGCATCTACTTTCACAGGCAAATGTACTATTTTTGGCTTCTTGTGTTGATGTGAACTTTGTTACCATCTGTAAACAATATTATTTCCTTGTGGAAAAAAAAAACATTCCTGGAAAGAAGCTGAAGGCTAACGCTGATAAACTGACACATAACAATGATGTAGAGTTAGGCAAAATAAAGAGATTTCAGGCGAACTACAGTAGCAGTTCTCAACCTGTGGGTCGCGACCCCCTTGAGGGTTGAATGACCCTTTCATAGGGGTCACATACCAGATATCCTGCATAACAGATATTTATATTACAATTCGCAACAGTATCAAAATTACAGTTATAAAGTAGCAATGAAATAATTTTATGGCCGGGGGTCACCACAACATGAGGAACTGTATTAAAGGGGGACAGCATTAGGAAGGTTGAGAACCACTGAACTAGAGAAAGAATCTCAAAGGGGCAGTGATTTCTTTCCATGCAGGATAAATCAGCCAAAGGCCTGAAGCCTAAACTTGAAATGTTACCTGGATATTAGAAATAAGATACCGTCTTTATCATTCAAGAGTATGTCAGTTTTTCAAGCTGCCTGCCTTTTAACTGAAATGGTTCAAGAAGCCTTCCATGTCCCCTGACTCTGGGGTTTTAATTTTGAATGAGACTAAATTCTCTTCAAGGAGTTTTCACAACCCTACCGGAAAGGTGGAAACATGAACCTGATTTGGAAGATTAAATAAAAGAAACCCCCTGTGCATTCTTTTAGAGAGAAGACAGGAAGATCTCATGGATGCAGTGTCTACATCTGAATTCAGATTAGCTTTGGTAGTTGGACTACGAGTTGGCAAAGAGTAGGGACCCCCTTGAATTTAGGAAACCCAGGGAGGAACGCTGAAGAAGCACATTGGAGCTATAGGTGGAATTCACCAGAAAGAACGTAGCATGTGCAAGGCCCTAGGAGCAATCCTTACATCCGAAATGAAACAACTAAACCAAGCTAGGCTGAAATAAGCTAAGCTACAGAAGAGAGCAGCTGGGTGAATTTAGGGTTCTGGAATACAACTTTGACCGAGACTTTACAGTAAAAGAGTATTCAAAGGGGGTGTGGTGGTATAGACAGATTAAGAAAAGCAAAAATTTTGATAGTTCTTTTGAGTGTGAAGCGTGTGTGTGTGCATGCAGTGAATTATTTTTGTGTTTCTTGCACACACGTGCTGGTGCGTGTGGAGTCAAAAGGTTAATGGGCTACGGTTGGGAACTTTCCTCTATCACCCTGCACTTTACTTTTTGAGACAGCGTTTCTCACTGATATCAGAGCTTACTGATTTGGAAAGACTTGTTAGCCTGTAAGTTTTGGAAACCCTCTGCTCTCCAGTGGTGAGATTGCAGGTACATGGAGCTACCTCTGTTTTTCATTAGATCACTGTGGGATCTAATGAGCCGTGAGTGAATGCGGGAAAGGTGTGTGGCGGTCAGCAGGGTGGCCCCAGCACTAGAATGTACACTGAGAGGGTAAAGCCTCTGGAAGCTAAGAGATACCAAAGAGTTGGTACCTTAGAACACGCATGCAGACATGTGCCCCAAACATCACTGAGCCTTGAGAGCATCGCTTCCAGAAAGTAAGCAAAGCGCCAAGCATCATGTTGAGACTCCTGTCTCAGTATGAGCAAGTACCTGACAGTCACATAAAAAGCAAGGTCTTTTAAGTAGACAGACTGGTTTCTTGGGTTCATGGTGACGGGTCAGAAAAGAGAACACTGTGACTAGATTAATCTTGCTGTTATTTAGGGAACTAGTTCTTCCAAGACAACATGCAACAGTCAGTAATGTCCATGATTGGAGGTCAGTGGTGGTTACAGTGGTCAGGTAAAGAAAGCCTGCTTGCTGGAGGACTAGAAATTCTGTTTCAGTATGGGTGGCAACTCTATGGTGGCACATGGGTATGTTGGTGAAGATACAGTTATAGGGTGTGTACACTGTTCTCTGTGTGAGTTATGCTTGGACAGGAAGCAAAAAGAAACCAAAGAGGATCATTTGCTGACATGTCCCAGTCTGAATCCTATGCTTGCAGTGAGTTAGGATGCTACCCACCATGGGATGCAATGTGCTTTATCTGTTTTGTTCTTTTAATTTTATATTCTGCCACTTGACTATGACCCTTCCTAAATAATCTTCCCTCATTTAAGAATGAGAAGTAAGAAGGTGTTCAAAATCATAGCTATTAATAATTAAACTAACTAAAAGCATTCCTTCTGCAGTTCATTTACAAATGCAGATGCAAACCAATATTGTTTTCCGCTGCTAAAGTGCTTCATTTCATTTCTCCTAGGTCCTTGTTTCTGCCCCGGAAATACTCATTTAAATGCAGGTGTGAGGACGCATAAGCTTCTTAGCGGTGACTCAGAGTGCTGACGGGCCCCTTTTTATGATTTTTCCAGACAGAGAAGAATGGTTCAGCATGTTAAGTAGCTACAGTGGTATAATTCAGCCATAAATGGCTGCTTCACATGACTGCCTACTGTTCCTAAGTTTCTGAGCGTTAAATGCCATGCTAATATACTGGAATTTCATTTCGTCTTCCTTTACTTAGCTAGATAAAGGCAGATCCAAAGTTCATAATGCAAAATGGAAAGCTCCCCTTGAAAGCATTTTTGAGGCATGCAGAAGGAACGGAGACAGTCACATGAAGATATTCCGGTAAGCAGAGGAGTCAAGGAGATAGTCTTTGTTCAAAGTAAGCATGCAGATCACAAAGTTCTCAGAACAGTTTGCTGTTTCATATGGGAGATCCCTGCTGGAGACTCTACATTCCATAACTATTCTCCTGGGCTAGCAAGACTGGGTCAGCTTGTTAGAAGCCAAGCCTCCAATGAAGATCCTTAAAACACTCATTTCTTGAGTCGGGCTCTCAGGGGAAACATATACGGGAATAAAGGATGAATGTGTGAAAAGAGGAAGAGCTAAGGATTCAGTTTCAGCTGGAAATAAGCCTTGACTGCTTTCAGAGAAGATTCTAGAATTTGTGGCTCTTGTGAAGGGTCATTCATCTAGGAAAAGGAAATAGATATGATCTCCTGAAACCTTCATCCAATAACTGATAGAAGCAGATGCAGAGATCCACAGCTAACCACTGGACCGAGCTAGGGGAGTCCAGTCAAAGACAGAGAGAGAGGAGTGATAATATGAGCAAAGGGGTCAAGGCCATGATGGGGGAACCCACAGAAACAGCTGACCCAAACCTACGAGAGCTCACTGATTTCAGACTGGCAACTGGGGAAATTGCATAGGACTGATCTGGGCCCCCTGCATGCAGGTGACAGTGGCTGACTGGGGCAGTTTGTGGGCCCACTGGAGGTGGAACCAGGAGCTATCCCTAATGAATGATCTGGCTTTTTGGAGCCCATTTCCTGTGAGGAGAGATCTTGCTCAGCCTACACATGGGGTGGGGAGGGCCTTGGTCCTGCCTCAACATGGTGTGACAGAATTGGTTGACTCACCATGAGATACTTTACCCTCAGTGAGGAGCAAATGGTGGGGGCTGGGGGTTGAGATGAGGGAAAGTTGGGGGGACTAGGAAGAAGGGAGGGAGGGGGAACTGGGATTAGTATGTAAAAATATATACATGCCTACACACACACATATTCTAGAATTTGAATGTACCAAAATATAGTCTCAAACTGGGGTTGCTTGGTTTATTGATATGGAAAAACATTAAGAAATAATGGCTAAAACATCCTCAGGATTTTACAGCAAATAAATCCTTTGATTTTTTTAAAAAAATTTTTTAGTTTGAAATTACATCCTTAGAATAAAATTATGTGCATATTCAAGAACTTGCCACTGATGACCACTGAGCTTCTAGACTCATGATGCACAGGAAACAGTTTCTGTCTTTAGAAGCCAAGGTCTATCAGTCAGGTATCAGCTCATTAGTGCCACATAACAAACTGTCTCAACTCATGTTATCTGACAATGATAAGCAACTGCTAGCTTATGCTTTTGTGTATTGGCTTCACAGTCCTGATGGCATTGATAGAGCCTGCTCACATACATGGGAATGAATTTGCCACTGCCTCATTGAGAGTAGTAGCCTGGGCCGTGGCAAATGTGCTTAGTTCTGCCCCACACTTCCTTTTCCCTTTTAGCCTGAACATATTATTTGTGTGACAGTGTCATCTAATTGCAAGCCCAACCACACAAGCACTTTCATATCATTGTGGGCGCCACCTCTCCCAACATCTCATTTGCGGTATTAGTCACATTGCTGAGTTGAGTGGAAAGCAGATATTTAGCTCCATGTCTAAGGGCACAGATACCAGAAGTGGAAATGCCAACAAGTATGCTTCAAGGAAGAGAAATGCTCCAAAAACAAATAATATTAACATTCTATCATCTGTCATTATGCTTGAGAATCAAAACACTTTTATTAAGCAATTTCTGCTTACCCAGTATGTATTTCTATCAAAATGAACTGCTATAAGAAACTTCCTCAGTCTGGGTATGACTCTCCCTCTTATTGATCTACTAAGTTGTGATACATTGTAGGCTTAAAGCAGAAACTGAATCATTCATACAGGTTATTATGGAAGTGCTGATAAACTGTGATTTATTTGCAGTGATCCAGCTTGTGATAGATTTCTGTTCTCATCACCTTGAGTGGTAATGAACAAAGAGGAAATCTACCATGTATAAAAAAGGCCAGAGAAGCCACTAGGGGGAAAGCAAGACTTTTCTATGGAATAATTTGATCTAATTTTTGTGTAATATTTTAAACAGTATTGTTGGAATTATTACACAAAGCACTCTGTCTTTAGTACATTCTGCCCTCATATGATTAACTTTGGTGGGTTCTCTATATACCTCCTTGCTACTGGTTTTACAACAAACCACACTGATTCTTGGTATTTCACTCTTCTCCGGGAGAGGTTATTTTTTATTTTATTTTTATGGATCAACAGCTTTGTTTGTTCACTCATTGTGCTTCACCTGATCAAGGGTCATTCAGCTCTGAAAACCCACAGTCTTCACACACTGACATGCCACTGGAACTCCGCTGCAGGGAGGAATTACACAGAAGTGACTGTCTCGTGAACATCCAAAGAAAGCTAGCTCATTCAGCAAACATATTACCGGCAAATATAGCATATGATAAACACTGGGTTAGTGTTTGTGAAGGGCGTACAAGTTTGTCTGGTCTGTGCCTCTAACTGAGCTATTAATCAGTGAAGACAGAATGAGCACACCAAAAATAAATTATAAAAGCTAACAAAGGTTAGGATTATGAGTTAGTAAGTGCTTTTAGAAGAGAGCGGGAGGAGGTCCCTGTGGACCTAAGGGGTCAAGTTTATTAGCTACTGGGACGAACGTTAAAGACATGTTCACAAGGGTGGGGGATTTTGGATCCCACAGACACACACGGGTTTCTAATGAGATCTGGTGCATACATACAGACAAATGGCTCTACAAACAACCAAATAACAGAAGCAGTAATAAGCCCTGAAATTTCAACATCACCAACAAAATCAAACATGGTAGACTGAGGGGAAAAAACCTAAAAAGCAATTGATAATCTAATAATTAGCTAAAAGAAATCACACGGGTTGCTGCCTTGCATTTACCTGTAGCTGTTTATGCTTACCATTCTTCGTTTGAAATGTGCGCTCCAGAAGGCTACTGAGATGTGAGGCTTGTGATCAAAAGTAAGACATATGTCACAGGAGAATGTTTTAATATTGTTTAAGTTAAAAAAAAATTGGAGAAAATGTGAACTGAACTGATTGATTATGTTCAAGAATCTTTGAAAAGTCTGTATTTTTATGTTTACAAATCATAGGTCATTTGATGAGGTATTTTACTAGTATTATTTATCATGAAATTTTCTTGTTCGTTCACCTCCAGCTCTTCCGCTAGGGTTCTCGGTCACGCCTCCTACATGCAGGACTCCTAACGTGCATGTAGAAGGAGGAATGGCAGCCAGGCAGCATTCTTGGTCCCCCTTTGGTGTCATACTCACTGCTCTCTAGTTTGTTCATTACAGAGTGGCAGAGTCTCCTCAATAACAAGGAAGGGCTCTTCACAGTGTGCACAGCAGGATACAGTCCCTGAACTCTCCAGAGCATTTCTTTAGTGAAATGTGGAAACAGGCTAAGAGATTCTGGAGGGCAGGCTACCTGACCAAACATCAGGCAGAAGCACTCACCAGTTGTCTGAGGATTACTTCTGATGATAAATTTGGCCAACCAAGAAGTCACTTACAAAATTAAAGAAGAAATTATAATTTTAAAAGTGCTTATCACACTTTTTAAACACATGCGAATGCATGTTCACTAATTTGCCATTCATTTTAACTGTCAGGTTGTTATCCTATCTTACAGTCTATGGAAATTGTGACTTGAGATGCAAGTATCTGAAAACCAGATGCCCTTCACGATGCAGGAGCTTTAGTTTCTGACCTACCCATCCATTGGTCTCACAGTGTCTGCAAAGTATATGTCTAAGCTTACTCTGGGTATGAAATAAAGAGATCTAACAAGCAGCAGTGACTACTGTCACTGGAGAGAGGTGGATATCAACTCTCAGATGAAATAAAATCAAAAGTCTTCAGGTTGGAGTTTCACTTCAACATCAGTCCAGTCTTACCACACAGGCAACTCACGTCAAGGAGAAGCCCTCTGTGGCATTCTAGAGTGAAGCCAGAAACAGGAACTTTTCTGCATACAGTGAATGAAACCTATCCATCAAGAGGGGATTCATCTCCAGATAATGGCTATGAGGGGCTTCTGCTTCTTCTGGACCTAGGTCAAAGGACTTCCATCACTCCTATTGCTCAGTTTGTGACTGAGCCAAGAAAGCAAGCACAGGAGTCATAGAGACTCCATGCATACACACATTCTCTGTATGAGCAATTACCTCCCATGGCAAGAGAAAAGCTGCTGGGATCTTGGTAAGGCCAGTCTCGTTCCATTTTTGAAGACTACACTCCAGTGCCAAGAGAGCTATTTTATTCCTCTCTGTCTAAACATCTAAACCATTTCACTAATGTTCTTGAAACATGTGTTGGCAATAAGAGGTCTAATTTCCCTACTACACCTGCATATCCTTGAATTGGTCACTTAATGTTACTGTGGCTCCCTAACCTTGGGTCCCAATCAATGAATTACACTAGGCTGGTATCTCCAAAGGGCAGTATGAGGAGTTGCTATTTGTGTTAGTAGAGAGAAGTTCTGGAGGAGCTTATATAACCATTACTGTGCCCTCTACCCCTGCCACCTTCTTCCCAGTGTTCTACTCTCTGGCCATCTTTTTCTTTCTCTTTATTATTGTCTTGTATTTGGCTTCTAACCCTATGTCTTCTTATCTTTCTGGCTGGAATCATTTTTCTGTGGCCAGTGTCTGCTTAATGCCTCTCCTGCCGGAAGTGCCACAGATCTGATGTGTCCAGCGGACTGTTCTTAGCCGAGCCACTGTAGAAGTTTGTTAGATTCAATGGCCTATTTCCCTTTCACTTCAGACAGGGACACTGACCACGACTCGCAGTTTCCAGTGGAATTGGTTCTAACTGCCCAGGAAACAAATATCTTGATAAAACACTCTTTGTTGACTACATCCTACCTTGTCCTGTTCCCTCCTTCTCTGAAGATACGTTCTGCTAACTCCAATAGGAAACTATTCTTACTCAAGTCTTCAACTTGGGACCAACATCTGAACAACCTGAACTAAAGTAACTCCTGCTAATGATTCTTGTTAGAAAAAAAAAAAGATGAAGAATCATATACCTACCGTAGCTGCTTTTGTTTCTGATCAATTTAATAATTCTATGTTCTTAGGGTATTGTAATATTAATTACAATCTTAATTTGGCATTTATAAAAGATCATTCTGATCTTGATATTTTCTCTTTTCTTGTAGACAGTGGTTACTGGGACCTTCTAATATCTTATTATAAGCATCAAGCATGAATCAGACTTTTAAGCAGAGCCTTAGAGAAAACACTTAAGAGATCTGCATTCATCTTTTTACATTTTTCTTTTGTCCAAGGGACAAGTCCATTAGCCACTAACTGCAGAAATGTAAATGTTCAATTACCCTAAAATAACAGGTTTAGAGAGGCATGGAATTTCTGGCTTTTTGTTTTGTTCTCGCTGGATCTTAGCCTGAAAGCCATGAAAGGAACAACTACTGTAATCACCCATCGATACTCTGGAGCCCTGGTCTGAGAAAGACTGTAAATCAAATAGGAAAGGATTTTATGCCTTTGAAAGCTTAGAGTAAAATTTGATGAGCTGAGATCAAAGTGAATCATGGCCATTTAGAACTTGGACTTTTTGCAGAGGGGTCAGAGAGATGTGTAGGTAGACTCCTGCCCCTTCAACACACATACAAACACACACACACAACACCCCAGTGTGAATAACTAGGGATTTGTTTCTCTGTTAATGAGAGAAAAAGTTGAGAGAACACTGTGGAAGATAGACACATATCCAAAAATTGGAAAATATCTAAAATCAACAAAAGTTTCAGAGTCAGAATCTTGTACAGCACAGGGATGAACCAGTGCCAGTGCCCCACTCATCACTGGCAGACTTGGACAGAGCACCCCTCTACAGATGCTGTCCCGAGGACTGGCGCTTTCCTCAGCAATGGATCTTTAAAGAGTGTCACCCTTCTTCACTGCTCAAGAGAAGGCCTGTGCCTAGTCTTTCCAGACACTGTGTTCATGAAGGACAACAGTGACCTCCATGGGACCAAATTCAACATTCTCCTGACCCTCTTCCTCTTTCCCTGCCTCCCTCCCTCCTTCTCTCCTTCTTTAGCTCCCTTCCTTTCTTTCTTCCAATCCTGGTTGCCGAACCTAGGGCCTGTCATGTGCTAGGTGAGTGTTCAATTAGAGTTACATCCCCACCCAACTCTTTCTGTTTCGACCATACTTGACTACTCAGCCATGTCCTGTTTTTATTTTTTCATCATTTTGAATTTGTGTGGTATCAGGGATTATATAATCAAAGGCCTTGCAGAGGCTCTGCCTAAAATATTGTCTTTGGATATTTTCCTTCTAGGTGACTGTCCATTCCTCCTCAATATACCTCACTGGTCTATCCCATTTATGTTATCAGTGCCTAGTTTGCCTAGTGTTCTTTACATTATCTGTCTACTCAATTCCCCTAAGTGGTCCTACTTTGTCTATGGCCTTAAATATTCTATCCATGGGTACTGATAATTCTCGAGTCTGTCCCCAGCAGTGACTGCTCTAAAACTCTCCAGACCTCATATCTACTTCTTATACATTTTCTTGCAAATGCTGGGTTAGCTTCATGACAGGAGACTTGTACAAATGCAGACAGAACCACATCATGCTGAAGGTTCTGTATACTGCCCTAAAATTCCCAATGATTTGATATTTGCACTAGTATTTTACTTCTCAAGTCTGGTGCTGCAGTGGTTTGAAAGAAAATGACCCACAAAGGGATTGGCAATATTAGAAGCTGTGGCATTACTGGGGTAGGTGCACTCTCTGGTTAGAGAAAGTGTGTCACTATATGGATGCAGGCTTTGAGATCTCTTATATGTTCAAGCCATACCCAGTGAGTCAGTTCACTTCCTGTTGCCTTTGGATCAAGATGTAAGGACTCTCAGCTCCAGCACCATATCTTCCTGAATGCTGCCTTACTTCCACCATGATGATAATGGACTAAACCTCTGAAATGAGAGCAAGGCACCCCAATCAAATATCTTCCTTTGTTAGAGTTGTCGCGGTCATGGTGCCTCTTTACAGCAATAGAAACCCTGACTAAGACAAAGGAGCAGGACTGTGTGCACTGTGCATACCCGTCATTTGTCCATGACCAAGGGTTCATGTGCAGATTTATGGATGAGAAGTACTTAGGAGAGCTGGAAGAGACCTGGAAGCTGAGAGCTGTGCTCCCTTTTGGACCAGAGCCTGATACAAAAGCAGAAAGACAATAGCCATCCATCATCAATAAGCCTGATCTTACTTGCGCCTGTATGTCAGCCAATTTGCTGTGCCAAAAGGGTGACAGAGAAGTGGGAAAACCAGGCCGCCAACTGTTTCCTCTCTTTTCATTCCCTCCTCACTCATATGAGCCATCTCCTCAGGTATTCATGCACTTATTTTATTGCCGGTTTCCCTCCACAGGGATGCCAGCTCCATGCATCATGTAACGCCGGGCCTGAAACAAGGTATGTCCTCAGTAAATACATGCCAATGGAGCAAATAAGCAAAAATAAAAAGAGTGAGGTTAGTGGGCATGTTGGTTAATCTTGTTTTCAGCTTTACTGCACCTGGAATTAACTAAAACCCAAGCAACTTGGGACCTGGGACAGATTTTTCTTGATTGAATCATTTGAGGTAGGAAGACCCACCGCAAATCTGGGCTAAACCTTCTGGTGACTGTCCACAGAAAAGGACACGAAAAATGGCAGTTTTTGCTTTTTGTCTGCTCGTCCTCACTCTGGCTGGCAAGTTCATCTACCCTACTGCTGTGGCATTCCTTCACTGGTGTTAGGACCTACTTCTTAAGGATTCTAACATAGAGTAAAGACCACCTGAGGTGCCCAGCCTCTTGGGTTCAGCAACTACCAGATTCATAGCCATTCCATCTGGATACAGACACTGTTGGATTAAGGAGACCACAGTCTTTAAGCCACTCTAATAAATATCTTTTTAATATTCATTCTGTCAGTTCTGCTCCTCTAGACTCTAAACTCTAGACCAGTGGTTCTCAACCTGTGGGTCATGAAACCTGGGGTTGAAAAACCATTTCACAGGTGTCACTTTTTAGATATCCTGCATATCAGTTATTTACAATTCATAGCGTAGCAAAATTAGAGTTATGAAGTAGCAACAAAACAATCTTATTACAGGGGTCTTTCACCGTAACAGACAGAGATCAACATGGAATTGGCTTCAGCACTGTGGCACAGTGGTGGGAGTGCAAGCTGGTACAGCCCCTTTGGATGTCAGGATGGCAATTTCTCAGGAAATTAGGAAACAACCTTCATCAAGACCCAGAAATACCACTTTTGGGTATATATTCAAAGGATGTTCAATCGTGCTACAAGGATATGTGCTCAACTATGTTCATAGCAGCATTGTTTGTCATAGCCAGAACCTGGAAACCATCTAAATGGCCTTTGACTGAAGAATGGATAAGGAAAATGTGGTACATTTACACAATGGAGTACTACACAGCAGAAAAAATAAAGACATCTTGAATTTTGTAGGAAAATGGATGGAGCTAGGAAACATCATTTTGAGTGAGGTAACCCAGACACAGAAAGACAATTATCACATGTACTCACTCATAGGTGGTTTTTAAACATAAGGCAAAGAAAACCATTTTACAAACCACAATCCCAGAGAATTTAGATAACAATACGGACACTAAGAGAGACTTACATAGATCTAATCTACATTGGAAGTATAAAAAGACAAGATCTCCTAAGTAAATTAGGGGCATGGGGACCTTGGGGGAGGGCTGAAGACGAGGGGAGAGGCAGGGAGGGGAGCAGACAAAAATGTAGATCTCAGTACAAATCAATAAAAAAAATGGAAAAAAGAAAAAAAAAGATAAACTCTTACGTTCCAAGCCTTTTGGCAAGCTCTGTCTATAGGGAATACTACCTAAGATACCAATCAAATGAGAGCTACTGAAGGCTAACACCTAAGGTTCCTAAAAACATTTACAAAAACATTTACTGAACTTTTAAAATCTTCCCTACTCTATGTTTAAAACACTTATAAATAAAGTAACTTTGTTTACTTTAGGAAATACACACACACAGAGAGAGAGAGAGAGAGAGAGAGAAAGAGAGAGAGATCGAATGAGAGAGAGGGAGAGAGATCTATGTGACCACACTGGCCTTCAAAAACACTTTAAAGAAAATTAGCACAAATAACTAATGCTTCATGATTTGTAAGCAGAAAGGAGTGTTTATGCATTATGAAAGGACCTCTAGAACTTTGCTTTGTTCACCGCATCCCCACTCTATAGGGTTCTTAGAACTTCTGAAAAGTACAAATTTCTCTCTCCGTAGGCTTTAATCATCACATTTTAAAGAAATGTTTGAATAGAAGCAGCACATGTTGTAATACTTGGGTTCTCTCATCAAATGCCTTTTAAGAAAAGCCTGTAGTGTTAACTGTTGTTGTTGGGTTTTTTTTTTTGTGTGTGTGTGTGTTAATTTTTCCTTAGTTCAAAGAGAACATTTGCTAGGAAATCTCACAGGTAAATACAAGGAGTAACAAGAAATGCTTACATATTAAAGTTTTCCTAAAACTATAGTATGCCCTCCCCAGTATATACTTGGCAGTGCTATGTGGTGGACAAGCAACTCACTTCCCAGTAGTCAGAAAGCAATGGGAGATACCAAAAAAAGTTGGGGTCCCAGTGTCCTTCCAAGGACATGCTTGCAATATCCCATCTCGTTGTGCTAGGCCCCATCGCCCAGGATCCTCCCATCATTCAACAGCACGGCTACCTCAGCGCCACCCATTTAGAAGCATGCTTTTAATGTGGAGGCCTTCAGGGGACATTTCAGATTCAAATGATTACATAGAGCCTCCTATTTTAAAAATTAATAAGAATAAGTCGTTTTCAAAGAAAGCTTGTTGCTGAAGCAATAGTGTTGTTATGCATGCACACAGTCGCAGAGAACTGCACCTCAGAACTTCTGACTTCTTCAGGCTTCCAATTTGTGTGTGTGTGTGTGTGTGTGTGTGAGATCTAAAAACTCAACGGATCATAAATTCCCTTTAAAGTATAAATTTACTTCAAAGATGCAGTTTTGGTTGCTAAGTTACAGCTTCTAAATAGTGTCTCTAAATTTTAACAACTTCAAATAGACATTTCAACACTGGCTGTTTTTTTCTTTATTTTTTATGAGCAGAACGGGAACATGCCACATACTCTAATGATTATTATTAACCTATTTTAAAGTGCAGTAGCATTGCGAAGTTTCTTAGCTATGCCAGCGAAAGCTAGTTTTAAAGGCATTGTGTGTTGTTCACTAAAAACACTTGCAATTTGAAAGGAAGTTTTTTCATAACACTTTAGAGCCTCCATAGAGATGGTGAAGTTACCGGGGAGCTCTAAATTTGGAACAGTCTGTCCTCAAAAGGGGAAAATGAAGTTGGCATCTGAGGGTCTTCATAATTCAGGCTGCAGGGTGGCAGTAACTGGAGAAGAGTTGAAGGTAGAGGAGGAGGAGGAGAAAGTGAGTCACCATGGCTGCGTCACTTCATTTTTTTTTTATTTGGTCTCTGATGCCCTTTCCAAACTATCGTACTTGTTCCCAGATTTAGTCCATCTTCCCTAGAGTTCCAGGTCAGTATATCAGTCAGGGTTCTCAAGAGGAAGAGAACCAACAGAATGAATACATATATACATGCATATGTGTGTGTGCATGCGTGTGTATGTGTGTAATATATTACCTGAGAGAATATCTTAAATTGACTTAAGCAGCACCACAGAAACCATTTGAGAATAGCTGGCTATTTCACAACAGAGAGGTCAACCAGCAGTCAATCAGTCTGTGAGGGTGGCTGTCTCCAAAGTCCTAACCTGACACTGAAGGCCTGCAGGACTCCTGGAAAGTCATGGGTTCTCAGTCCATGCTGGAAGCCCAGAGAAGCTGGTTCTAATATCAGTGAAGGAATTAGCAGCAGCAAGATGAATGGACTCGTTACTGAGTGAGAGGACAGTCACAGCTGCTAGCAGAAGGTGCTGTAAACATTTGGGATAGGTTTCTCCATCACAATAATACCCCACAGGCAAATACCTGCAGGCAAACCTTATGTGAACAATTCCTCAAGCCAGAATCCCTGTTCAAGTGATTCAAAGTTGTTGCAAGTAAGCATTTGAAACCAACTGTCAGAGTGAGGGTCAGAAAATCCACCATTGCCTTGGGAGAGCTGAGCATTTTAGCTGGCTGGACATGTGAGCATTTCTGCAGGTTTAAGAACCTAGTCCTCAGGTCAGTATCACATAATGGCCTAAAATGCCCCATAACACCCTCATGGGGAAAAGCTCAGGGTGGTCTGATCCAGCGCAGGGTCAGACCTAGAAGTTCTGGGATCTTTTCTCTACTCTTGGAAATTCTAATGTCTATTACAGACTTATCCAAGAAACCCCAAGTACAAACACCACTAGCAAACCCAGAATATGCAGTCTTGTGCTGCAGAATCGCTACAAATATTCTTCTCTATTAGTATTGTACTTCATGAATGCACAGGTTAAGCAATCAGAAATGAATTATATTCCCGGGATAGCTATCGGTAGGTAGCTGAGGTCCAGAAAATCGAAAACAACCTTTGCCACCTAGAGGTAGCAGAGACAACTAGCCCTGCAAGGCAGCCAGCCATAAACTACATTTGTGACACACAACTAGGAACATTTCTAGCAAATTCATTAGTGCCTACTCTTGGAATTCAGTGCTTAACAAAGCGGAGCTGAAATTCATTCCACTGACAATCTACCTGCTTCCAAGATACCAACAGGAATGTTATGTTTATTTGACAACACTTAAATGATTATCATTGTTGAATTCATATTCATGTGCTCTCGAGATGTGTCTCCCTCCTTCCCGAGGATGAGAAGCATCATTTCCCAGCTCCATGCAAAAGTGTTGCGTCTGCTGTTCATTAGGAACAGCTCTGGGAGGAGGTGTGCTCCCCCATCACTGGCTGGAGACAACTTGTAGGGATACCTCAGCCATGGGCTCACTTGGCACACAAAGCAGGCATTCCTAATGTTTAAAGACTGCTCTTATCCACTCAGGAGGTGCCTGTGTAATCTGGAGGAAGGACCACTGCGCAGGCAGCAGTAGGATAGAAGGTAG
>PVIU01030281.1:0-16259 GCA_004026605.1 Ondatra zibethicus | reverse complement strand
CATCATTCCGTCTTCCCAGTCTCCATCATTCTGTCTTCCCAGTCTCCATCATTCTGTCTTCCCAGTCTCCATCATTCCATCTTCCCAATCTCCATCATTCTGTCTTCCCAATCTCCATCATTCTGTCTTCCCAATCTCCATCATTCCGTCTTCCCAATCTCCATCATTCTGTCTTCCCAATCTCCATCATTCTGTCTTCCCAATCTCCATCATTCTGTCTTCCCAATCTCCATCATTCTGTCTTCCCAATCTCCATCATTCCGTCTTCCCAATCTCCATCATTCTGTCTTCCCAGTCTCCATCATTCTGTCTTCCCAATCTCCATCATTCCGGCTTCCCAATCTCCATCATTCTGTCTTCCCAGTTTCCATCATTCTGGCTTCCTATGCCTTTCTGTGGATCACTGAACTGTAATTCATGGAGCACTATAAAACTTTTCTACCCAAAGCCTTTGCTTCAGCCTTTCTCTCCTTCTTCTCCCCTCCCTCTGCCTTGCCAAGTCCCGCCCAGCTCTCAATATGTCAATGGACTTCCTGTTCCTCTACATAAGACTTCACTGACCACTGCTCCTCAGTTATTTAAAACTACTACAAATCACCGTGTGCCTTTTATTCTTCTCCTTCTCCTCCTCCTCCTTCTTCTTCTTTTTTGCCATGAATCCTCTCAAGTATACTTCAGACTGTTTATGTGGAGCAACCATAATTTATATTGCTTTTTATATCCCCACAGTATGTGTAGCAATCGTGGGCCATTCAGCTCACCATACATTTCAGAAAAAGCCTATGGTGAGCTAGATTCTGTGCTGGTCCTGGGAAACACAGCTAAGATGGCCCTCAGATTGATTTGTAGACTATGGGTATACCCAGGGAATTGCTTCCTGAAAAGGATCATCCATTTCATCACTTATACAATCCTTTTTATACAAACACCGTCAGTGACACCAGGCTATACAAATAAGTGGCTTTCATGTCAGTCCACAAAAACGCATTGAGTATTTTCTTGTAGAATGCAGAGCAAAATGCTTGCTCTAAAAAAAGAAACTTGACAAAATCCCCATCGGTTTCCAGTTTGTGCTGTCATCTGTGTCAGGGTGGTGGTGGTAATAGAGAAAGTACTCAGTGTGCAGAGGTGAAAGGGGACACAGAACTCTGCTGTAGAAAAACAGCCAGATGAAACACAGAACAATCAAAGAAATTGATTATTTCACTCTTGGAGGGCCTTCCTTAGCCCTGCTATCGCATGATCCATCATGGCTTCCACAAATTGGTACCCTCAACCTCTAAACATTACTTCCTACCTAGTGTCCCAGGTCCAGCAGCCCTGCATACTAACTACATTTTCCATATTCTAATGCCAACTATCCATCAAGAGAATATAACATCTGTCACATAGAATTGTATCCTTAATTCAATTAGCTATGTCTGAGGACTATGGGAAAGATGTCCCAAATCATATCAAAGGGACAAAGGGATGCAGGAATCACTCTAAATGGGATGGTAGCTTTAGGAGAAGATTGTGGGATGTGTGGCCCAATAGTACAGGCACACTTCAGATTTTCATATCACATTTAATAGATTCATGGAATTTTAAAAAGAAAGGAATCTAGGAATCCTTTGATGCAATTTCCATGTTTCAGCCCTATGAAACTAAAATCCCTTAGCAGGTTCAGGTGACACCAAGAGAGTGTCACATAGTCTCTGATTCCTAACTTTTGCCAATAATTACCAACAGGTAAGATCCCTTTTGACATGCAGGTACCCAAAGATAGTCCACACATAATACCCACATAACAAAGTGGGCTTGTTTTTCCTTTTTAGCATTATTCCTAAGAACTTTTCACATGTATATCTTGCTTGTTTTTACAATCATCATGAGACTTATTCAATCATGATAAACTGACTCCTAAAGAAGTTGAGACAAGCCAGGCGATGGTGGCATACGTACACCTTTAATCCCAGCACTCGGAAGGCAGAGGCAAGTGGATCTCAGTGAGTTCGAGGCCAGCTTGGTCTACAAAGTGAGTTCTAAGACAGTCAGGACTGTTACACAGAGAAACCCTGTCTCGAAAAAAAAAAAAGAAGAAGAAGAAGAAGAAGAAGAAGTTGAGTCAAACCTGAGTCTTATATCAGTACTGAGCACAGCCAGCACTCCTTCTGATTCCAAACACTTGCTGGTTCTGCTATGTGTTGCAAAGAGGGCCTGCTTGTTTGTCCTGGCCACCTGGCTAGCTTAGCCCCAAAATAACCACAGAAACTGTATTAATTAAATCACTGCTTGGCCCATTAGCTCTAGTTTCTTATTGATTAATTCTTACATATTAATTTAACCCATTTCTATTCATCTGTGTATTGCTATGTGGCAGTGGCTTACCGAGTAAAATTCCCAGCGCCTGTCTCTGGCAGATCCATGGCGTATCTCTGACTCTACTTTCTTTCTCCCAGAATTCAGTTCTGTCTTCTCCACCTACCTAAGTTCTGCCCTATCAGGCCAAGGCAGTTTCTTTATTCATTAACCAATACAAGCAAAACACAGAGGGAACTCACACATCAGCTATGCCATGTTTCTTCCACTCTCCAGGAAATTAGACAAATGTCAACATATACTGTTTGTGTCTTTAACTTTCTGTATGTTTTTAACACTTAATTTGTGTGTATGTGTACATATGGGTGTCCAAGTACCATGATATACATATGGAGTTCAGAGGCAACTTGCAGGTGTTAGTTCTCTCATTCTGCCTTGTGGGTTCAAGGAATTGAACTCAAGTAGTTAGGCTTAGCAAAAAGTGCCTTTACCCACTGAGCCATCATACTGTCTCATATTATAATAGGTTGACACCTTGAGAATCTAGCTGAGAAGATAGATCTGCTCAATTCTCAGATGTGGCAAAGATTCAAGGAGGAAAGGAATCAATTCAGAGCCATTCTCCTCTGTGTGGCCAGACTTGAGTCACACCCACCTCACAATCCCCTAGTCCACGTCATCTCTTCTAGCTCCCTTCCCTTGTCATTCCAAGTACCAGACACAGAAAAAACACCTATAATCCAAAGCCTGCCACTCCTGAATGGTTCACTCTGCACTGCCTTGCCTTTTCCAGGGAAACCTGCGATCTACTATGCTACCCCCTCATTCCTGCTCCACCCTGTCATCTAACCCATCTGGTGCTTTCCAACATGGCCCTCCCTCTAGGACCTCTGAAGACAACAAGCCATTTTCCTGAACTTTTGTGTCACCTCTGTAGGTCACACAGATTGACCAAACACATAAGAAAAATGAAAAAATGAAATTAATGCCCTGGCAATGCTGAAGCATTCATGGGCAGCCCACATATGACAGTTCTGTTGGACTTGTTCATATTGGGTTTCATGGTTTAAGTTGATGATGATGACTGCCCAGGTCTCTTTCTCATGAAAGCACCAGATCTCATTACAGATGGTTGTGAGCCACCATTGGTTGCTGAGAATTGAACTCAGGACCTTTGGAAGAGCAGGCAGTGCTCTTAACCACTAAGCCATCTCTGCAGACCAACACGTAAGAGGTAGAACATAATCATAAAAAGGGGTTGAGAACGCAAACCTTGAGGGTCCTTGAGCATGTGCAATGGAGGAGGGGGTGCCCAAGCCAGGGAGTCAGTCTCCCTCGGGGCCCTGGAAGCATGGCTAAGACTTCCATCCCTCTGCACAGCAGAAGGAATGACGGTGGCGTTTTTTCAATGTCCAGATCAACTGAAAGGGGAAGCTGGTCCTCAGCTCTGAGACTGCTCTGCAGCAGCAATTCATCCACTTTATGAAAGGTTTTGATGGTTCTTTTTTGGAAAGGTTTTTATTTTTTTAATGTGTACGAGTGTTTTGCCTGCATATGTCTGTGCACCACATGCATGTGTACCTGTGGAGACCAGAAGAGGGCACTGGATTCCCCTAGAACTTGACTTACAGTCAGTTTTGAGTGCTGGGAAATGAACCCTGGTCCTCTGGAAGATCAGTCAGTGCTCTTGACCACCAAGTCTTCTTTCCAGCCCCTGATACCAACACTATCCTCATCAGCTACTTCGGACTGAATATTGAAATAGGAGATGTGTTTAGAATTCTGAGGGAGTTCTTCATTGTTCTCCAAACTTCAAATGCTTCTGAGCATGATTCTGACTTTCTTGAGGCAAAAAGAAGCAACTCACAAATGTCTAAATCCTAAACTGCTTCTAAAAAGTGCTGCTTCTAAGAACTCTGCAAGAAACAATTCGTTAAAACACGTCTACATGTGCCCTGATTGACTCTTGTTTCTTGGCCTGTGGCTGTGATTCATTAGCCTTGAAAGCACAACACTGGACTCAAAATCAATTGCATGTCCTGGTTTTAAGAAATACTGATATGGTCTCTCAACAACATAAGAAGGATAGGGTGACCAATATGCTCTACTTACCCAGGTCTCCAAGGGTCCCTGAGATATGGGAATTTTCCCTTTAAAACTGGAAGATCCTTAGCAAACGGTGGCATGCTGGTGATCCAAACCTAGGTACTTTTTTGGGACTGTGAAAATAGTGGTTTTTGTTTTTATTAACAGGTATTAATTTTATATATGTATGAACAGTGTCTGGTGTGGTATCTACACATACATACAGCATGCACTGATCAAATACATTTTTAAAAGCAAATATTTTCTTAGCCTTTAAGAGGTGTCCTAGAACCAAACACTGCTGCAAGGCAAGATGATAATTACCCTTTAAAGCATATTTCTGTAGCCTTGTAGAAAACCTGTGATGTATAAATCCGTGACAATGAATAAATAGATTAGTGAGTCTTAGGGCTTCCCAATGCAGATGAAATACATCAAGCAAATGAAAAGCAAACCTGACACAGGCGACAATGATTCATTTCAATATGTAAAGCCCTGGCAGGGACTTCTCCATAAAGGCAAAGCCTTTAGCATCCACCCAGGAAAAGCTGGGCCAGACTTCACTCTTCCAAGGATGGGGGTGGGGGTGGGGCCCTTATTCAAGGCCCTTCCTGTGGCTCTGCCCTGTAGTATTGGAATGAGCAACCCCAATAATGTGCACATTAATTAAACCTTCAATAGAGGTGGAAGGGAAAGAGCCTGGCAAGAGCCCAAATTGCTTTAATCCTTCCCAGGGAAGATGAAGAGTTAAGACTTTACCAATCTAGCCTAAAAAAAAGAAAGAAAGAAGAAAAATCTAATCCTTCAAGACTCAAACTCCATAGATCTAATTGATTGACATCAATTATTTGTAATCTCACAGCACTGAATAATTTATTTTAAAATGACAGATGTTGAAAACATAGAGCTACACTAATCTATGTCAAGC
Organism: Ondatra zibethicus; assembly: GCA_004026605.1. Taxonomy (NCBI): domain Eukaryota; kingdom Metazoa; phylum Chordata; class Mammalia; order Rodentia; family Cricetidae; genus Ondatra; species Ondatra zibethicus. Next base: position 10,945 of record PVIU01030281.1, on the reverse strand, counting down.
AGAGAGTATATTCATGACTATCATGAATATCATGCCAAGACTGAGTTTTTGTTTTTGCTTTACACAATCTTTCGAATACCTTGCTTTAGTATTTAAAATAAATTTAGGAAAAGGGTAATTTTGAGCCAATGGCTGAGACCGGATTCTAAATCTTCACTCCATGAATATAGGCCAGCACACTAAGCACTGAGCAGGAAGTGTCGAAATGGGCATGTCCTTCACCATAGGGACTAGCTGGTTCATGGTTTCTGGACCACAGCTAGGTTAATGGATAATTGAGTCTAGTCCCTATCTGCCAGGACTCCAATATCTGCCTTGGGAAAATGAGGTGCCCAGTAGTATCTGTGCCCCAGCCCACAGCTGGAAAATGAGGTGCCCAGTAGTATCTGTGCCCCAGCCCACAGCTGGAAAATGAGGTGCCCAGTAGTATCTGTGCCCCAGCCCACAGCTGGGACCTTTCTGTGCCCTTTGCATTGTGCTTGCTATGGGGCACAGTTTCCAGTCCACATTTCTGTCAATTTTGACCTCACCCTCTACACTTCTGCCACAATAGTGGGACAGAATACCATGGCAGGGACCAAAGCTGCTTGCCTCCTGAGCCCAAGAAGCAAAGAGAGCTAAAGGAAGAGGCCCGGTAGTCTCTGCAAGGGCGCATCAGAGAACACATAACTTCCACTAGGCCCCGTCTCTTTCTGGTGGGGGGATGGGGGAGACAGGGTTTTTCTATGTAACGGCTCTGGCTGTTCTGGAACTCACTTCATAGACCAGGGTGGCCTTGAACTCACAGAGATCTTCCTGCCTCCTGAGTGCTGGGATTAAAGGCATGTGTCATCACTGCCCAGTGGCCCCGGCTCTTAAAGGTCCCACCAACAACAACCCTACCACTACTCCAGTAGCACCACTGGCTGGGAGTCAAGCCTTTAACATAAGCACCTCTGAGGAATATTTAAGATCCAAACTATAAGAAGTGAGGAAAAGTAACACTAAATACAAAATAAATAGAATAAATAATTTCTATGATAAGGAGTCATAGAAAATCTACTCTCATTTTTCACATTATAGCTCCTTGAAACCATTTATAATACCTATGAAATCTCAATTTCAGCTTCTATTAAAACAATGAAGTTGAAAGGTTTTCTCAATGTGGTCTTTGTTACCAATTCATTTTTAAAATGCATGTGTCTTCATGAAGAATGAATTAACATAATATTCTAATTTCCCCACCAAAAGAACCTATATTACCCACCTTAGGCTATTAAAGTATTACACTTTTATTTGTTTTATCAACATACCTAGAGTCCTATAAATAATTTATAACTTCAAAATACAAGACTTTACCAACAGCCTGGCATTTCCATCCTCGCCACTAATAAACACTCCTTTTCTCTCTAGTAAGTTTAATCTGTTCTTTCTAGCTCCTAGAACAAATAAGCCACAAGCCACATAACATTTTTGTCAGTGTGAGACAGATTATAATGGAGCTGAACGTTTTCTGGTTTGCGGCATTGCCCTCATAGGGTACGTGTTTGTGACTAGACAAACTCACTACTATGCTGCCGCTAGTGTGAACTGAAGCAATAGTTAGGTACAGTCTGCAATACTTGCTAATGCCAGTAAAGGACTAACTGGGCATGGTGGCACATGCCTGGCATCTGCGCACTGGGAAGCAGAAGCAGGAAAATCAGGAGTTCGATGTCAGCCTCAGCTACAGAGCAAGTTTGAGGCCCAGGCTACGTGTTTATTCTTGACTGTATTGTGTGTGTGTGTGTGTGTGTGTGTGTGTGTATGTGTGTGTGTGTGTATGTGTGTGTATGTGTGTGTGTGTGTATGTGTGTGTGTGTATGTGTGTGTGTATGTGTGTGTGTATGTGTGTGTGTGTATGTGTGTGTGTATGTGTGTGTGTGTGTGTGTATGTGTGTGTGTGTGTGTTTGATTTAATCTCATGCTATTTTTCCTCATTGTGGCACTAAGAGCAATAGGTAATATCACACACACGCGCACGTGTGCACACACACACACACATACAAACTGAAGCCTAGGTATGAAGGGAACTGTGCCATCTAGATGTATTATGGACACTCTTGAATGCTCACACAGACACAGGCTTGCTTAATGATGCCTTTCACATAAATAGCCCCCAATGTTCCTTCACGGCTGTAGAAGGATAGGGAGGAATCTCTGTTTGGACTCCATCAGTGCAGCCATTGCATGCAAACAGGAGAGAGGACAACAAAGCTGCATTAAGGACATAACATGGTCCCGTCAACGTCCCCTGACAGGAGAGCTGTAGAAGGGCTTTCCCTCTCCTCGCCCTGCACCCCCAAATCTCCCTTTAGTTCCCTGTGAACCATCTCCTCCAGAAAAGCTTAATCTGCAAACAGAAACCAAAGTTACCCTTACAAAATGTGTCAGCGATTGATGACAACATGGATATTACCATTTTAATAAGGTCCGAAAGAATTGAGAGTCTAAGAATAGATCTCCAGCCCTCGTGACTGACAGGAAGAGGACATATTTGACTGGCCCTAGAGCCCCTGTTTACCTGCAGCCCAGAAACCGGGTGGCACTGGGTGCTGGAAGCTGCAGAGATCTTTCTTACACTATTGTCACAAAACAATAGAAAGTGGCAGTGTTTTCAACATTGCTACCAGGGAAATTAGGTTCCCTTTGGGGTTCTTAGTCTCATTAATAAAAGACTTTAAAAACAGACTCAGAAGGGAGGTCAAAGACCTTTTTATTAGCCTTTGGAAAAAAAACAGCAGGCTGGAAAGAAAGCAAGCTGTAAATCTTGGTAGCTGCAAGGAGGAGAGAGATGAAGAGGAAAAAAGACCCAACTTTTGAGTTAGGGTTTAAGAAAACCAGGGTGTTTAGCAACAGAGACCGGCGGCACAGTGGAAGGAGGGCTTCGGAGGACAAGTGTGAAAGTCCAGAGTGTCAGGGAATGCATGCTTAGAAAGGAAAGCACACATTAGGCTCCTGGGAAAAGACAGAAACAGAAGGGAAATTATGCTTTTTGAATTTAGAACTCATAGACCAAGCCGAGACTGTGGGAAAGATCTGCAAACTAGTTCCCTGAGGGAGGGGCTTCTGGGAGGCAGAAGTACATTGTCTCATTAAGGGGATAATTATTCCTCTCATCCCCTTAACACATATTCAGGTTTATCAGATTCCCAAGGAGTGGTCCACTGGATGATAGGCCCAGCTGGATTAACTCTTAAGGGAAGAGATGTATGATGTAATGACCTCATCTTCCAGAGTGGCTTGTCCCTCCATTCAGGGCGGAAGGTTTTGTTCTTGCTGTGTTTTGTTTTGTTTCATTCAGTCGTAAGTGGTTGTGGGAGATGGCATCTGTGATGTTTTCCTTCTTAGCATTACCAGGGAATTGGGAGTTGAAAGCCAAAGTCTTCCATGAGGCAAAGGTTCATCCTCAATGGCTTCTAAGGCCCTGGCAATATGTTATGGGGTGGCATCTGCTCAATTAAATAGCAATAATAACAGCTGCACAGGGAGAGGTCAGCTAGGATTGTCTTGTTCAGTAGCTTTCGATTTATTGAAATGTCCTTCATCTATGGCATCGAGATTTAGATTTTTACATATACTAACATTTGTCTCTCCCTCCAAGTCAGATTCTCCTCTGAATCAACACATGGAAAATATTGATGGGTAGCCTCTTGACTATTAAGTATAAACCAATCTTTTCAGGAATGGGTTCAAATGTCATTTTGTTCTGAGTGCTTTCCGTGTTATTATCAATAAAAACACTAAGAGCGATTATGTCTATTGGCCACTTGCCACACACCAGGTGTTCTCTGTTTTTGTCTGCTCGGGCTCCTGACAGCCTCTGGAGTGGCTATTGTGTCCTTTGTTCTGTTTCAGGAGGAACAACCAAGGTCACACACAGACGCTCCTCTGAAGGCGCTTGCCTCTTTTCTGGAAGATTCTAAAGGGAATTAATAAGGTTTTAGGACAATAAAGCAGAAAAGATGCTGTGTGCCCTGATTACTTCCCAGGACACACGAAGGTACAGAAGGAAAAAAAAGCAACTTTGGAAATGTCTGTGTTTCCCATGAGCTATTTCTGCATCTGGAGGTGAAGTCAAGAATGGCACAGCAACTGCAGAACGTGAGACCTATAATCAACTCGACGGGCTTAGCAGAAGCAGCTTAACCAGCTTAGATTTAGGCTTTCTTTCCAAAGCAACAATAGAGCATCGAACTGATTGCCAGCCATGAGTTGAAAGTGTGATGTCAGGACCAATCTCTCAAGCAGACACAGCCTTACCCCAGACTAACTCCTAAGCACACATGTTTATTGGGTAGTATTATTAGCTTTGCTTTCACAGGATAAACCAAGGTTTCAGTCAGAGGAGGGCTGGGGGTGGGTTAACTATGGTTCTCTGTTCCTCCCTCCCACTCTCTCTCTCTTTCTCTCTCCCTCTCCTTCACCCTGCCTGAAAACTATCCTGATAATAGCCCTAACTACCATTTAGAGACTCACTTGGTCCAAACAGTCTTTCACAGACCTCGTCTAACTTTGTGGGTTGGGTTTTACCAGCAGCCCCCACGACTTCTGAGATGAAATCCTGTTAAATTACCCATACCTGTCTTGAACTCATGATCCTCCTGCCTGCTACTCCCTCCCTCCAGCCAGGTTTACATGTGTGCTACCACACCTGGCTAGTAGCTAGCTATCTTAAACTGAAAGATGGCTCAAGCTAAGAGGAAGGGAAGGAGAGAGAGTGTATGAGAAAGTGTGTGTGTGTGTGTGTGTGTGTGTGTGTGTGTGAGAGAGAGAGAGAGAGAGAGAGAGAGAGAGAGAGAGAGAATGACTAACTCCAAATCACACCACCAAGGAGGATCAGAGCCATAACTGAGTCCAGGTTTTCTGGGTTTTCCAATTTAGGAACCCAAAGAAAAACTCATCAATAAAAAAGCACTGTATGGTTGTTCTTTGCTCTGTACCATTGTTTGACATTTCGTCTTAAAATTAATAATAATTTGAGGGCTGGTGATGGCTCAGTTGGTAAAGTGCTTGCTGTATAAGCATGAGGGCAGCCAAGTTTGGTTCCCAGCATTCGTGAAGAAGCCATCTATGGCACATGCACGTGTAACTTGGTGTGTGGAGGCAGAGAAAGGGGGACCCCTGGAGCTTGCTCGCCAATCAATCTAGCCAAGTCAGCCAGCTTCAGGCTCAATGACCTTTATTCTAGTTTCATTTGTTGCTATGATAAGACACCCTGCAGGGGAGGCGGAGGATTTCTTTGGCTAATACTTCCAGGTCATAGTCCAACATTGGAAAACACAAGCAGGAAACTGAAGGCGGGCCTGCTTGCTATTCCACACTGTCGCCTCCTACCAGGGAAGCACTGACAGCACAAGAAAATGCATTCAAAGCCATGGATGAGCTCTGCTGACTGGCTCAATCATGGCTTATGCTTTACTTCTGTTTTAGTTAGGGTTTCTATTGCCGTGAAGAGACACCATGACTATGACAACTCTTATAAAGGAAAACATTTCATTGGCATGGCTTGCTTACAGTTCAGAAGTTTAGTTCCTTTAATGGCGGGAAGCAAGGCAGCGTGCTAGAGAAGGAGCTGAGAGTCCTACATCTTGACTAACAGGCAGCATCTTATTAGGTGTAGCTTGAGCATAGAAGACCTCAAAGTTCCCTCCCACAGTGACACACTTCCTCCAACAAGGCCACACCTCCCATTAGCACCACTCCCTTTGGGGGCCATTTTCTTTCAAACCACCACAGCAAGCTTTCTTCTACATCCCAGGACCATTCGCCCAGGGAATGGTGCCACCACAGTGGTCTGGGACCTCCTAGTACAATGAGCAATCAAGATAATCCTCCTCCCCCAGTAGATATAAGACAGGCCAATCTGATCTAGGTAATTCCTAAATCAAGGCTCTGCTCTCAAATGACTTTAGGCTGCGTCAAGTTAAAGTTAACCAGGGTAATAAATAAATAAATAAATAAATAAATAAATAAATAAATAAATAAATAAAAAGTTTAAATTTAAAAAAAGTTCACCAGGATACCCTGTCTCAAAAAATAAGGTGGACAGCAACTGAGGAAGACATCTGATTCTGGCCTCTATGTGCATATGCGTACATGTACGTGTGCATTCAAACATACGTATGCACACACATACACACAAGACATAGTAACAACTTATTGTATTCTAATGGTGTTCTACTTTAATCCCATCTCCTACCAACAAAAACATTTCTCTCTGCTAGAACCCCCCTTCAGCATTCATCTTACAGCTTCTTCTTCATCATCATTATGTATATATGCAGGGAGTGCGCATGTGCCACCCCACCGTGCACATATGAAGGTCACAGACAACTTTCTGAAGCCAGTTTTCTCCTTCCACCTTGTGTGGGTTCTGGAAGGCTTGGACAGCATCGCTTTGCCCACTGAAGCTGCCAGCCCTAAGTTAGTTACACTCCTGAGTGTTCATCGACAGCGTCACTGCCCGTCAGGCCCCACTTCCCCCCCCGATGGGCATGGAGCATTTGAAGCACTCAACGTGAGGTAAGAGCTACATCCTCCCACAGGTCCTGTTTGTGTCTGGGATGGCTTTTCCCTGGTTATGAACTTCTGAGGGAGATGGCTTTTGTAGAGCACACAGTCTCTAGTGAAGAGGTGGCCATCATTCTACCACCATAGAAGCTCATTCACGACAGAAAGTCCTCACTTGAAGTAAAAAAGAAGAGAATGGTTTTAAATTACTGCAACCCTATCTAGGTCCAGGTCTACTCAGAGTCAATTATCCATTGTAAGGACTCTTCCTGCTCCTGCACTTCCCTCCTTATTGTCTACCTAGTGTTTGCATTCCTTACTGTCATCTTCTACAGGGGCTATTAGAGGGAAAGAAGGAAGGTAATATTCAAGAGTAAAATCTCAATAAATCATTGTCCACTCACCTGCTTTGTGACAGAGAGAGTAACTGGGAGCCATGGAGAGAAATAGAGAGCCCTGCTTATGGGAACAAGAGCCCTGCTGGATTGAAAATATGTGTGCACACATGCGTGCACGCGTGTACACACACACACAATGGGTATGTAGTCAGAAAGCAGTTATTGTGGAGCGGAGGAAGGAGGTAAAGACACAGAATGGAACACACTCTTACACTGGCACTTGAAGTCTGGGAAGAAGCAGAGAAGGTAAAGAATATAAACACTCAGGGGACAGGGCCCTGAGACTAGAGAGTGAGTAGCAACAGACAAAGAGAAGGGCTCTGTGGATGGTGACCTGACATCTGGGCTTATCTCAGTCTGTTCCAACTTCTAGTCAGTATGTCATCAATATTGTTACTACACCACCCTCTTCACTCTCAAGGGTATCTGTTTCTGGGGCCGACGAAATGCTCAGCCAGTTAAAGCTCTCACTGCACAAACCTGACAACTTGCGCTCAATCCCCACATCTCATGATGGAAGGAGACAACTCCCCAAAGTTGTCTAACTTCCTCACGTTTGCTGTGGTATGTGCATGCTCATATTACACACACACACACACACACACACACACACACACACACACACGAGTGGGGCGCAGGAGGTAAAATTAAAAACGCGAAGCATCTTATTCTGGATAGTCAATTACATGATCATGGACATTTCTTGCTAAGTTTAGGCTCACCATGATAACTACTATAATATCACAGACTAGAATTAGAAACATATACATATGAATGCTACAGGCCGGAGAGGTTGTAAAATGACAGTTCATGGGCCAAAAAAGGTACTGCTTTTTTATCTCATCTGGCTCACACAGGATATTTTTTTAACCCTGAAACAACAGTTACTGTCATAATATTGAATTTAGAACTCTGGGTTTCTACCTTTATTTTATAAATGGTAAAATCTCAAACACAGGTCTTATAAGTTCCACCATGCTGATGGATGACTGGGACTCAGCAATACCTGAGAATTGTCTGATCCCTACCACAGCGGGTAGCCTCTACCATAGTCACCCAGGACCTTTGCTGCCAGAGCATCCACATCTAACACACTATCGCAGGTGTGTCCGACAGAATGACAGTGTCACTCCCAAGCTGAGATCATAAGAGACACTGGCTCTGGTTATCCTCACTCACTTGATCTGCATTGTAGAGTCTACCGGAAGTCAGCTGACATCTTGCAGAAAGAGACCTACACAGGGAGGAACCAAAGCGTCCAGCCAACAGCCATGTGAGCTTTCTGCAGTGCAGCATCTAGCTTCAATCCCTCACTCAGATGACAGACGCCCCACTCGCACCCTGGGTACCACTTTAGAAAAGCTCTGAGCCAGAACCGTGCAGCCAAACTGCCCTCACCCTTAGAAACACTGTGAGTACAAGCACCATTGTTTTCAGCCACTAAGTTTAGGAAAGGGCTGCTTGTTCGACAGCGATAGCTAACTAATTTATGAACACAATTCACAGTGATAGCTAACTAATGTATGAACACAATTGTCCACAGCGATAGCTAACTAATATATGAGCACAATTGGTTTATTTAAATTTTTTGAGATTTTAATATAGTTACATCATTTATGACTGCTTTTCTTTTAATTGTTGTTGTGTGTGTGTGTATGTGTATGTATGTCTAAATACAACCTGCTCAGCCTGCATAATGTTAATGTGTGTGTGTTTTCAGGACTGACACATGGCTTTGGGTAACCTGTTGATGTGCTCATCCACTCTCAGCATTCCTCAGTTGCCTACTTTCATGTCCTGTGTATATGTATGTGTGCGGGGCGGGGTGGGTGTTGCCTGCTGAATATTGTTGAAGGTTTTAAACAAGGAAGATAGAAGTGAGCTCAGGTCTGTTCTTGGCACATGATGCTGACAGTTATGAGAAGGTGAGGCAGGTTAGTTTTAACTTAACACGTGAAGCAATCCAGAGCAGTGGTTCTCAACCTGTGGGTCTCAGCCCCTTCGGGGAATCAAACAGCCCTATCACAGGGGTCACCTAAGATCATGGGGAAACATAGATATTTATATCACAATTCATAACAGTATCAAAACTACAGTTATGAAGCAAAAACAAAAATAATTTTATGGTTGGGGGTCAGCACAATATGAGGAACTCTATTAAAGGGTTGCAGTGTTAGGAAGGCTGAGAACTGCTGATTTCGAGCTTCAATAGGGATTGTCTAGTTAAAGTTGGCCTACGGGGAGGTCTGTGGAGGGTTGATTTGATTGCATTAATTGATGCGGGGAAACCTGGCCCACTGTGGGCAGCACCATTCCCTGGGTTTGAGAAAGCTAGCTAAGCAATACGCATCCTCACGTCTATTTCCTCTGCTCTTGACTGTGGATGCAACATGACTGGCTGCTTCTAATTCTTCCCCCTCAACTTCCTGCCCTGATCAACAGTGACCTAGAGCAGTGAGCAACAATAACCCTACCTTCCCTCAGTGACTTGGGTTGGTGTATCTGGCGGAATAATCAGAAACAAGAGTTGGACAGAACAGAAAGAGATGTTCAGTATCAAGACCAAGCTTCCTGAGAAGCTGGTGAGTAGATAACAATCCAGCATGTCTAAGAGAGAAAGCTGTTTACTTTGGGTGAGACCACGGAGGCCAAATTCTCAGAGCACCCTGAAAGAGTGTAGAAATGTGGCAATTATTTGCCATTTCAGGTCCCTTATCTGGGAAACATGACTGGTGATATTTTTAGCTGAAAAGTCTCTGAATCTCCATCTAACAAGGTCTTAAATAGTTTTTCTTTCTCCCATGACTGAAAAAATGTAGCTGCTGGGCCAGGTCAGCTGTTCAAAGACACCCTCAGGATCTTAAGTTCTTTCTACCTTCCAGCTTCAACTTCCTAAGCATGTTGGTTCATTGCCTCATGTTTCCAAGAGAGCTGTTACAGCTCCAGCCCTCACATTTGTAACTATAAAAACAGAAAGAAATGAAAGCAAGTTGAGTGTGTTTTGTTTACATTTTTAAATGTTTTTATATGCACATGTGTCTATGTCCATAGGTTTCCCTGGAACTGGAGGTGCAGGCAGTTGTGATCTGGTAACAGGCAAGCAAACTCAGGTCCTTTGCAAGTGCAATCACACTCTGAACTTCTGAGCAATTTCTCCAGCCCCCAGTTATGAGTTTTAAACTGTCTTGTTTTATCAAGAAATATCAAAAGTATCTGTTTGTGATAGAAGCCATATTACCAGTAATAAAGGGTGGAAAAGTATTAATATCTTGACCCCAAATAAAAATTGAGTTCTTAACCAGGTGGTGGTGGCACACACCTTTAATCCCAGAACTCAGGAGGCAGAGGCAGGTGGATCTCTGAGTTGGAGGCCAGCCTTGTCTACAGAGTGAGTTGCAGGACAGCCAGGATTGTTACACAGAGAACCCCAAGCCAGAGACAGAGAAACACTTAGTGTACACTTGCTTTGATTGTCTGAGGCACGGATTGAAACATTCTTTCCAGTGGCGGAAGCCTGAAGGTAGTGGGTGGGTGTCCATAGCTTCAGGAGTGAGTGAGTGAGTATTCATAGCTGCAGGAGTGAGTGGTGTCCATAGCTGCAGGAGTGAGTGAATGAGTGTCCATAGCTGCATGAGTGAGTGAGTGTCCATAGCTGCAGGAGTGAGTGAGTGTCCATAGCTGCAGGAGTGAGTGAGTGTCCATAGCTGCAGGAGTGAGTGAGTGTCCATAGCTGCAGGAGTGAGTGAGTGTCCATAGCTGCAGGAGTGAGTGAGTGTCTATAGCTGCAGGAGTGAGTGAGTGTCCGTAGCTGCAGGAGTGAGTGAGTGAATGTCCATAGCTGCAGGAGTGAGTGAGTGAGTGTCCATAGCTGCAGGAGTAAGTGGGTGTCCATAGCTGCAGGAGTGAGTGAGTGTCCATAGAAGCAGGAGTGAGTGAGTGTCCATAGCTGCAGGAGTGAGTGAGTGAATGTCCATTGCTGCAGGAGTGAGTGAGTGAGTGTCCATAGCTGCAGGAGT
>PVIU01030280.1:0-16298 GCA_004026605.1 Ondatra zibethicus | reverse complement strand
TTCTGTGCTCTGCTGAGGGTCTCTGCCTCTCGTTCCATCAGTTGCTGAATGAAGGTTCTATGGTGATATTTAAGATATTCATCAGTTTGACTACAGGGCAAGGCCAGTTCAGGCACCCTCTCCTCTATTGCTTAGGGTCTTAGCTGGGGTCATCTTTGTAGATTTCTGGGAATTTCTCTAGAGCCAGGTTTCTTGCTAACACTATAATGGGTCCCTCAATCAAGATAATTCTTTCCTTGCTGTCATTTTGTTCTTCTTCCATTTCAACTATCCTATTCCCTCAAGTTCTCCTCACCCCTCCTCTTCTCCCCTCCTCTTTCCCTTCTACCCTCTTCTAACCCCATTCCTATGTTCCAAATTTTGTCAGGTGATCTTGTATATTTTAATTTTCCAGGTGGATGTATATATGTTTTTCTGAGGGTTCACCTTGTTACTTAGCTTCCCTAGGATCATGAACTATACACTCAATATCCTATGTTTATAGCTAGTATCCACTTATGAATAAGTACATACCATATTCATCTTTTTGGGTCTGGTTACCTCACTCAGGATGGTGTTTTTTAGTTCCATCCATTTGCATGCAATTTCAAGATGACATTTTTTTTTTTATCACTGAGTAGTACTCTAATGTGTAAATGAGCCACATTTTCTTTATCCATTCTTAGGTTGAAGGACATTGAGGTTGTTTCCAGGTTCTGGCTATTACAAATAATGCTGCTATGAACATAGTTGAACAGATGTCTTTGTAGTATGATTGAGCATCTTTTGAGTGTATGCCCAAGAGTGCTATTTCTGGGTCCACAGGTAGGTTGATTCCCAATTTTCTGAGAAACTGCCATACTGATTTCCAAAGTGATTGTACAAGTTTGCATTCTCACCAGCAATGGATGAGTGTTCCCCTTAGTCCACATCCTCTCCAGCATAAGTTATCATTGGTGTTTTTGATCTTAGCCATTCTGACAGGTGTAAGATGGTATCTCAGAGTTGTTTTGATTTGCATTTTCCTGATTACTAAGGATGTTGAACATGTCTTTCAGCCATTTGAGATTCTTTTGTTAGGAATTCTCTGTTTAGTTCTGTTCTCCATTTTTAATTACGTTATTTAGAATATTGATGTCTAATTTCTTGAGTTCTTTAAATATTTTGGATATCAGTTCTTTGTCTGATGTAGGGTTGGTGAGGATCTTTTCCTATTCATTAGGCAAGCAGGCAGATTTTGAGTATCATGAGTGGTGGACATAAGACAGGTAGAGCAAACAAGAGAAGGGAGCAAGGGGGAAGATGAAAGGCAATTAGAGGAAAGGAAAGGAGGAAAAAACGAGAGGGGAGGACATTTTATAATTCAGTGTGTCTTGAAGGACATCAGTGTAGCTGACAAAGTCCAACATACCTTCTAGTTAACTTTAAAATCTAGTATTTCTTGAATTTTATTTAGTTTATGATTTTTACTATAATGGAATACCTAACATTTATAGTCTACTAATTGGATATTCAATAAATCTTTGAATGAATAAATAATGAATGAACTATGTGATTCTTCCAATATCTTTAAAAACAAAATCTTATCATTTAGCATAATTGCATGTGACACCAACTCAATTCTCTTTGGAAACCTAACTTCTTAGTGGTTCATTTGTTGAGTATTTTTCACAGAACCATGAGCATTAGAGCTTCATCAAATACTCCTCTACATTATTCTACAGAAAGACACAATGCTGGTGAGGAGAAATAGGTAAATGAGTTTGTGATGGTAGCATCCTTTAAATGTAATCAAATATAATCAGGGAAAGACCGTGCACACACAGAGGCACACACGCACACACTCATGCTTAATGAATCAATACATTATTACTACCCTTATTTGTTTGCTTGCTTTATTTTGTTTTTGGTGTGAGAAAGCAATTGTTCTAGCACTAGGATCTGAATTAGGAGCCTTACCATCAGATATGGTGTTCTAATTCCCAAACAACAATAATTGTCTCGAGAAGGTTTATGAGATTGGAGGTAGCACTGTTGTTCCCAAGGCTCATTCATACATGGCTTTCTATTTCCCAGAAATACTGTCAAGTGCTTGTGGAAAGAGAAGGCAGGTGTTCTAATAAACATATCTGAAAAATTTAAAACTGAGAGTCTGAAATTTCTTTCTCTGACCAAAGAAAACATTTTTCTGATTCCATTTAACTTGCCAGGTTCTCTGGCAGAAAGAGCTGGTGCAGAGCCAGAACCTCCAGACTCTACCTGGGGCTGAGTGGGACAGTGAGTGTCAAGTGACCCAGCTGCTCTCTGCCCCCTTGGCCATCAGGGAGAAACACACCCACTGAGTCAGGAGTCTATCAAAGCAGGATCTCATTTAATGGTATCAAGCAAGGACATATATAGGGTTGTGATGGGTGTGGAGAAGCTTGGGATGGATTGAGGCAGTCCAAGGAACAAGGGCCAATAATTTTCTGCCATGCTAGCAGTGGTTGGACAGAGGCAGGTCAAGGTCAGTAGCCAGAGACAGATCTCTAAACTCTAGCTAGGCTCAGAAAGCTATAGTAGGCCTCACATCAACTCAAGTTAGGCTCAGGAAGTTACACTGGGCCTCATGCCTGGGCCTCATGAGGCCCAACATTAACAGACACTCTTTCAATTGGATCTGTAGGAAACTTTTGCAAGTGTTAATGAGGACTAAAAATTGGTTAGATGAGTTACTTCTTACCTGGCCTTCTTTTAGACCCTGTCTACAGAGGTAGGTGAAGAGATCTATTTCTAAGCAGAAAGACCATATAAGGTAGGAAAGGCACTGAAATCAGGATCTGGGAGGAATCCAAAAGACTCATGCTGGGGTGTTGTGCTCACCTTAAAAAACAGAATCGCGTATACACAGTTTCCAGTAGTGATGCTGAGTGAATATTTGTAGAATGTCCAGACTGTCATGATTGGTAAGAATTACTGATTGCAGGGATTCTTTAAAGGTTATAAACATGTACAGGATCTTAGAAGTGCTCAGAAATCAGTTTAGAAAACCACTAACCCAGGAGTATCAAGAGCTAGGAGAAATACCCAACTACAGAAAAAAACAAAAACAAAACAAACAAACAAACAAAAAACGTATGGCTACTCCAAACTCAGGAATTAATACTTCTAATACTAATTGCACTGATGTTACAATTTTAGCCAGTCCTATCATTTTTTTGTCTGTTTTTAACCAGTGAAGAAATATTGCTTTAAAGGCAGGGAAACACACACAAGAGCAAGTCACACAGGGCAAGGCACACTAAGAGAAAGACCCTCTGAAACGCAAAGCACTCTCAGAAACCATCATCTGGCTTCCCCTAGAGGGCTAAGCATTTTATAGACTTCAGGAGATTTTCTTCTCCTAATTTATATTTGATCAGTTTAAACAATGATAGGGAAGCTGGTAGGCTCACAGCTTGGGGGCCAATGTGTTCTGGTTCAGGTATCAAACTTGGACTAGTCCTACACCAAGGGTCTCTACTGATGGGAGAAAAAGTTCATTAGATCTTTCTTTAATGCTTCCAGGCTGTTTTCTTAGGTCAGAGGAATAGGGATTAGACCAGATATTTTGGGATACTCTCCCTGTCTGTCTGTGTGAAACAACAGTAAGGTAAGGTCTTTGATTTAGCTTTCTGTAGATGGACTAAGTGATAAAGAAGGCTGGAGGAGCCAAAGGTTCCTTTCAAGCCCTTTTGATCCTTCAGGACCATATTGTTGACTGTCCTAAAAATAAAAATGAGAAAGACACACACATCACACCACACCCCCACCCCACATACCACACACACACACACACACAGAGACAGAGAGAGAGAGACAGAGAGAGAGAGACAGAGAGAGAGGTGATTAATTTTGTGTATCTACAAGGCCTTAAACACCCAGCAGGATAGTGTAACCAAAGATTTAAATGATCTGTAAAATGATCTGTTTTGGTAGCCTACAAATTTGAAAATATTTTAACTAAGTCCACATATAAAAGAGTGTTAATATCCAATATATATATAAAAACTCAAGAAACTAGACAACAACAAAGTAAATAATCCAAAAAATAGGGTATAGATCTAAACAGGGAATTCTCAACAGAGGAATCTCAAATTTGTGAGAAATATTTAAGAAATGTTCAAAATCCTTAACTATCAGGGAAATGCAAATCAAAACTACTTTGAGATTCCATCTCACACCTTTCATGATGACTAAGATCAAAAACACATGTGACAGCGCATGTAGGGTAGGTTGTGGAGCAAGAGAAACACTCCACAGCTAGTGGGCGTAAAAACTTGTACAGCCAGTTTGGAAACCAATATGGTGGCTTCTCAGAAAATTGGCAGTCTACCTCAAGACCAAGCTATACCACTCCAGGGCATACTCCCAAAGGATACTTTATCTTACCACAACATTTGCTCAGTTATGTTCACTGATGCTTTATTCATAATAACCCCAAACTGGGAACAACCTAGATGTACCATAACCAAAGAATGGATAAAGAAAATATGGTACATTTACAAAATGGAGTATTACTCAGCTGTTAAAAACAACATCATGAAATTTGCAGGCAAATGGATGGACCTAGAAAAAAAATCATCTTGAGTAAGGTAACCCAGACCCAGAAAGACAAACATGGTATGTACTCACTTATAAATAGATATCAGCTTTAAAGTAAAAGATAATTATGCTATTGTCCAAGAGACCAAGTAACAAGGAGGTATTAAGTTGGGACACAAGGATTTCCTTGGGAAGGAGAAATAGAATAAATTTTTGGGTGGTCTGAGAGTGTGTAGGGTTACTATCAGGTATGGAGGAGGGAGGGAAAATGCTGGGAGAAACTGCAGGAACTGGGGAGCATTTCAGGGGCGATGTGAAAACTAGTGAAATGGAATCTCCATGGAATTTATGATGGTAACCCTAGCAAAGACTCCAAGTAATAGGGGACATTGAGTTTGAGTTAACCATCTTCTGTAACCAGGCAAGGCCCCAAACGGAGGGACTGGGACACCAACATTGTCACAAAACCTTTGATTTACAGTTTGTCCTGCCTGCAGAGTGCTCTGGAACAAGAACCCAGCAGAGAGACTTCATATGTCAGTTAATGGGGACAGATGCAAAGTCCCACAGCCAAGTATTACGCAGAGTCAGGGAAAGAAAGGGAGGAAGGATCGGAGGAAACAGTGGGGTCAGGGATACCAGGAGAACAAAGCCCACAGAATCAACAGACCAGTAGTCATGGAGACCTATAGAAATCAAGGATGCTGTAAGGGCTTGACCTAGGTCATCTGCATATATATTATGGCTGAGTAGCTTGGTGTTCTTGTGGAACTCCTAGCAGTGGGAGAGAGGGCACCCTCTAACTCTTTTACATGCTTTTGGGACCTTTCTCTTCCTAATGCGTTACCTTGTCCAGCCTTGACGTGACGGTATGTTCCTAGTTTTATGGCAGATTTTGCCATGTTTGGTGGATGTCCCTGGGAGGCCTGGTCTTTTCTGAGGGGAGGCAGAGAGAGTGTTGATCTTGGGGGGAGGAGAGGTGGAAGGCAGAGATTAAGGGGAAGTGAGGGAGGGGAAACCGTGGTCAAGACATAATATATGACAGAATAAAAATATAATCTCTGTTTCTAAAAGACTGTACTCCTCTGACTTGACTCTTACACACATGAGATGTTATTGAGACAACTAAATCTCACTAATTTTCTTCATTTTTTTTCTTTCCTTTTCTGGACTGGAACTTGTTTTAGAGACCAGTCAAGTATTGAACTCACAGTGTTCCACCTGTCTCTGCATACTGAGTGCTGGAATTAAAGGTATGGTTCACGATGCCTGGTGATTCCCTTTTTAGTAAGGAAAGTGTTGCCCTGATATAGGGCACCTTGTCTTTAGCCCAGAGTGGCACCACACTTCCTACCTATAGTCTAGACAAACAGGCCATCTTCTTAAACGCCAAAGCTGAATCTAAAAATGGTTTTGCCAAGAATGTAACACTCTCTCTTTCTGGAAGAGTTCTTCTCGTTGCTGTAGTGTGCCCTTCTGCATGCTGACCATCAATGTTTTCTGATTAAAGGCTACTAGATACCCTCTAAGCAGACCTACATGTTTGAAAAAAATAAAGATACCCAAGTAGTATGCATGGTGCATCACTGGGTAATCTTAAAAAGCCAGATCAGATTACGTTTTAGATTATCAACTAGATGACTGTGTCTAGTTGTGCCTGCAAGAAAAATGAAATCCTAGCTTCATTCGTATGCTAAAAATAGCATACTACATAGCATGCTGCAAAGGTGCTTCTGTCGTCAAATGGTTGTCGTATATTCTGAATTTTCGCCATCGGTTGATCCTTTAGATTAACCCTCCTGTGCTTTAGTATAGCATGCTAGCTTTATTGTTGGTACATGACTATTATATTTTATTTTCATGCAAATTCTTTAAGAATTGTATTAGATTTACTATACATTCTTTTACTTATAAGTCTACTTTCAAATGATGTGATGCCACTTACAGATGAGGCTAGTCTATATTTTGTTTATTTATTTATTTATTTTGGTTTTATGAGACAGGGTTTCTCTGTGTAACAGGCTCTGTATGTCCTAGAACTACCTCTTGTAGACCAGACTGGCTTTGAACTCATGGAGATCTGTCTGTCTCTGCTTCCCAAGTGCTGGGATTGAAGGCTTGTGACACCACCGCCCAGCCCAGATAAATCTCTTCTAATAACATATTTCCTTTTGCTTTAATTCTATTACTGTAAGATAACTTAAATCTACATATGCTTTAAAACATAAAGTATATTTCATTACTTTACTTTATTTGAATTTTAACATAGTTTTTTATTGTTTCTTTGGGAATTTCACATCATACACTCCAATCTCATTCCTTTTCTGGTCCTTTCATGTCATCCCTCTACACTTGTAGCCTCCCTGCAAATGAAAACAAAACAAAAACCAAACAAAGAAAAAACATTTCACCCCTCCATCTTTTTTGCCTCTCCATAATGTATTATTTTGCCGTAGGATCTTCGAGAGCTGGGTTGTGTCATGCTGTATTCCCATTTACCCAAACAGCTTTATTTGCAAATGTGCATTGCAGTGGCTTGTTGGTCTGGTTTGTAGGCAGAGACTTCTCGTTCATTTCCCCACTGCTCCAACCTGAATAATCACACAGAAACTGTATTGATTACATCATTGTTTGGCCAATAGCTTATGCATATTTCTAGCTAACTCTTACATCTCAAATTAACCCATTTCTATCAATCTGTGAATCATCACGAGGCTCATGATTAACTGGTAAGATTCCGGGGTGTCTGTCTCCTTTGGCAGCTACATGACATCTCTCTGACTCTGCCTACTTTTTCTATATATGTCTGTTCAGTTTTCTTGTCTGGATTTACTCTACTAAGCCATTGGCTGGAACAGCTTCTATAATAACCAATGATAATAAAACATACTCATAGTATACAGAGGAGAGTCCCACATCACTGGTTCAAGGCCTCTGGCTTTTGGCATACTATCAATACTGAACCTTCACTGAAACTTCTCTCAGATATCCTGCTGTTGCCCCAAGTCATGGAGATACTGTGGCTATAGTTCTTCAGGACTAGTTCCTTCATCCACTCTAGCAGGTCAAAGATGGAGTAGATGTTGGGATGAGCCAATTCATAGCCCTGGATATGGGCCTATGTGGTAACTGAGTTGTTCGGTCAAGGAATCTACCAGACTGGCCCTCTCAGTTGAGGGTCAGGGCCAGCTCCCTCTTGCCCATACCACTGGGGCCAGTTCTCTCAGTGTGAGGGGACTGTTCTCACACTGAGGCAGCTGGTGAGGGCGAGACTAGTTCTCTGCTGCCCAGATCACTGGGGCTGGCTCTCCCAAGCCTCCCAAGTAGTCACATGGGCCACAGACATCAACACAGACCCAGGCTGTGGTTGGATGATGGACCCAGAAATGGCTCTCAGCAGCTGCACAGGCCACTGCATCCCATGGCCCCGTGTGTCAGCCTAGGTTTCCCATATTGGCCTGCTCCTCCTCCTCATCTCATCTTCTGTTCAGTTTTTCTCCACAGTTCATAGAACTACCTAGCTTCTCCATAGCTCCCATTTCTCTACCATACACCTGTTCATGGCAGTGACGTCTGCCCAGTCTGGCCACAGGAAGGTGGGCAGGCCCAACATTTTTTTAAATTAATTTTCAGCTTATCAAAATTCTGTAAAAATAGTCAGAATGTTTCTTATATTCTCTTTCTGTTTTGCTTAGTGTTAATATCTTATATGACATAGCACAATTTTTAACAAGGAATTTAACATTTGCATGATGTTATGAACCAAACCGAAAATCTAATTAGAATTCTAACAGCTTCAGAAATATTCAAGCAAGAAATATTTTCAGATTAGACAACACACTGCCATTTATTCCTTTGTGTACATAAAGCTATGTACTTGATGCTATTTTTTCTACCCTAAGAGCTTCTTTTATCATTTCTTATAACAAAACCTGGTATTGACAAATTTTTTTTGCATTTTATTTGCAGAAAACTTCTTCCAAATTTCTAAACCTTATTTGTTTTGAGTGTATATGTGTGTGGTAAGTAACATGTACACCTGTGTGTATGTCTGTCCACATGAGTGTGTACACATAAGTGTATATGTGTGCACATGTATGCCCAAGCATATGAAAGCCTAAAGTTAATCCCGGGTGTCTTTTGTGATTGCTCTTCTTTATTTGAGGCAGTGTCTTTCTCTGTGCCCAGAGTTTGCTAGTATAGCCTACTTCCCTTGGGGGTTCTTCCAGGTGCTATGATGACAGGCCACTGACACTTCAGACTGCTTTTAAAAAGTTAAGACTCTTGTACATGTATACAATAAAATAAAATCATGTCTGCTTCCATCCACATTGCCTCCTCCAACTCCCCTTGTGCTCCCAATATCACTTCCTCACTTCATGATTTTTTTCCTTTTGGATAACACACCAAATCCCACTTTGCATAGGCTCTGGGGATTCAAACTCTAAGCTCACACGTATGTGACAAGTGTCTTATTCTGTGAGCTGTGTTCCCTGGTCCTTGAATTTTAGTTTTAAAGAACAATTTTACTAGATGCGGAATTTTAGTCTTACATGTTTCTCTTTTCAGCCTACTATAAAGTCATTCAATATTCTCTGACTTTCTTTTCTTTTGCTTTTCGTTCCTTTTACTATTCTTTCTTTTTTCTTTTTGAGTTATTTGTGGTCATTCTTTCCTTACCTCCCTTATGTGTCTTTTTTTTCCCTAGATTTGAAAAGTTCTCTGTGTGTGTCACTGATCCTCAGCATTTTAATTATAATGTCTTGGCATGATTCCCTTTGGTTACCTCTAAGAGATGTGTGATTTTGTAAACCTGAGAATGTAAAGCTTTCAGACAACTTGAAAAATTTTGCCATTATTTCCTCAAATGAGTACTTTTTTTTTAATGGAATCTTCAAACTTTTCTCTAGACTTAAAATATCAAGTGATGAGTTTTCTTATAAGTCATTGAAACTCTCTCTACTTTTGGAAAATGTTTCTTATCTGTTACTTAAAGATTTTTTTTGCAGATCTTCAAGATCACCAAAATATGTTTCCACAGTGTACAATTAGCTTATATCACCATTCAATAAAGTTTTAATTTTAAATCCTATTATTTCTATACTTGGAAGGTTTTTCTGTAACATATATATTTCTCTCCATTTTGTTAAGACCTTCATCCGAATTCTGTCATCTCATTCCATTATCTCAGGTAGATGTGATTCCACTAACTAGTAGATAAAGATCACAGACGCCGTGTTTTCATGTTTGTAAAGCATCAAGTGATTTTATTTGATGCTTTATTCTGGGAACTTTTTGTTGTGGACTAACTGAGTTTAGTATTTTTTCTGGCTATTAATGTAGCGTGCACGTAAGTTTCATTAATTTAAACTCATTTGGAAGATGTAGCCATGCTTATAATAACCCTCAGTCTAGTGGTAGTTCAATTCTCCTGCCCAGGTATGGTCTTCTTTGTCATATCTGACTTCCTAAAATTTAACTTGAATTCTTTATCCCAGTGGGAATTTGGTTTGTTCATCTCTAGTTTCCACATATTTACTCTATCAGTTTATTTCATCCTATACATATGCAAATTGATATTCAACCACTGAGTTAAGGGCAACCCCAAACAGATTTCTGAAGACCGTTCTCTCCGTAGTTCTCTTGGCTCTGAAACTATGACTCATAAAAAGCTTTCTCTCTTTTCTAAACAATTCAAGCAAGTATGACTGCTTCCTGTGCCTGTTCAGAAAGAAGCATTCTACTGAAGTATGTTTGTTTCATTTTCTTACAAATCTA
Source organism: Ondatra zibethicus (assembly GCA_004026605.1). Lineage (NCBI taxonomy): Eukaryota > Metazoa > Chordata > Mammalia > Rodentia > Cricetidae > Ondatra > Ondatra zibethicus. The sequence goes on along the minus strand of PVIU01030280.1, from coordinate 5,978 downwards.
AATACTGTTTTAACTGTATAGATATTACTCAATGCTTAAAAGTGGTCACTCCCCCTAATAAAATAGTTTTATATACATGGTAAGGAGCTTATTCTGACATGATATTACATCATAGGCCAAAGTAGAAGTCCATTGCTTGTTTTTTGTGTTTGTGTATGTGGGTATATGTGAAGAGGGCAGGGGAAACCAGACAAGGGACATGTCAGGCCCTGCTAGTAGCCCTCCCAGAGACCAGACCTTAGTTTCAGGAACCCCTTGAAGCTGATCTGATAGTTCTCAGGTGAATCCTTAACCCAGTGGCATCCAATCATCAGGAGCCCCTTGTTTTTCTGCTGGCTCACAGATGACCACAGTCTCATAGCTAAAGATTGTTATCCATATCCTGCTGCTGGAAAGTCCCTAACCACTAGAGCCACCCACCAATCAGTCCCTAGATGAATCTCCACTCACCAATCAGCCCCCAGACTAAACTCTTTTCTCTGGGAATCTCCTAACCCAGTTTAAAAGGGGGCCTGCAAGCCTCTTGGGTTTGCCCTTTGCCACTCGAACTTGTTGGCAGTTTCTTTATTAATAAAGCACTCTTGCATATTGCATTTGTGTCTGGTCGTCTTTTATGGTACTTTCCATGGACCCTAAATATGTGTGTGTGTGTGTGTGTGTGTGTGTGTGTGTGTGTGTGTGTGTGTGGTGTGCACATAAATTCCTGGGTATGGATATAGTTGTTTGAGAGTGATGATGTCTGTCCTTAGGTAGTTTACACGTATTTTTTGAGGGTTGTATCTCTCTTTGGTTGGCCTGGAGATTTGTCATCTGGGACAAGCTATCAAGCCCATGAGTTTCCTAGGTATTTGCCTTTCTCTGCCTCTCATCTCACCAATGCTGCTTTGACAGGCATAAAGGGGCTATACTGAGTGAGCCATCTTCTTAGCTTCTTTGAATATTTTCATACAAGGATATTTGTTTCATATTTTCAAAGTGCTATCGTAGCTGCTTTGTAGAGAACAAACTTTTGATAATCAGGATGAATAGAAAGATATGATATCTTTCCAGAAATCTGCTAAAATTTTATAAGAGTGAGATAATGAATATTTTTTGCTGGAATGATTTTAGTGTGTTTTATGGGAAATGATTAGGTGATTTTGTATTGAATTCAAAAGAACGGAAGCTCAGTTACTCCTGACTTTGATATGGTCAAGGATAGTAGAAGATGAAACAAGGAAAGAAAATAATTGATGACTTCTAAGAAGTTCCTGGAAATGAAATTTTGATGGGGTGAGGATAGGTAGTAAGAATGACTTTAAAGAGGTTTAGGAGAATGAAGAGCTCATTTTTTGAACAATTTATCTTTGGTAAGGCTATAAGAACTCCAAACTAGACAAGGAAGTTAGAGATTCTGAGGCCAAAATTTTATGAGTGTATGAAGTTAATAGTTTAGAAGGCTTTGATATAATAACATTCACTGTGAAATTTCAAGCAAAGCATAAAATGTTCTGTGTTTTCCAATATGTTCTCAGATCTTTGTTTCCAAGAAGCATCTTGTGAAACCAATGATCTATGGAATATATTTTAGCAACTTTACTCTGTGAAAAACGGAATCCGGTGACTAATTGGGATGGGGTGTGGGTAGTCACATGGATTAAAATAGTTTGTAAAGGTTATTTTGGCAGGGGCATGATTTGATGAGAAGGAGCCTGGAGGCCTAGGGAACAGATGGGAGCCTGTTGATATCAGCACTTAAACAGTTGGGGATGAGAGTCCAGATGAAGGATGACAGGGGGAATCAAAATGAATATGTAGATGCAAGAGAGTGTGAAGGACAAAAAAAATCATCACAAATCATCCTTCATTTTAAAGACATGCGGTAGAATGATAAGTGAAAAAATTCAGTATAGGTGAATATATATATGTGTATATATATATATATGTATATATATATATGTTCTGAGTTATATATTTATTTGTCCAAGATCACTCAGCTAAACCTAAAATAGGAAATCTTTATGTTCAATTCATTTTAAAACTAAATAAATTCCCCTATGATTCTTACTCTCTCATAAGCACCTGTGTTGGTTTGAAAGAGAAAGGCTTACAAAGGGAGTGGCACTATTAGGAGGTGTGGCCTTGTTGGAGGAAGTACGTCACTATGGGGGCATGCTTTGTGGTCTTTTTTGCTCAGGCTTCCCTTACTGTGTGTCAGTTAACTTCCAGTTGCATGTAAGGCAAGATTTAGGAAGCATGCTGCCATGCTCCTGCCATGATGACAATGGACTGAACTCTGAAAGGGTAAGTGGGTCACCCCAATTCAGTGTCTTCTTTACAAGTGCTGCTGTGAAATGGTTTCTCTTCGTAGCAATAAATCCCAAACTAAGACAGCACTCTAGTTTGATTTCTTTTGCTACGATGAAACAGTCTCATTCAGAACAATTTCTGGAGGAAAGGGGTCATTTAGCCTTACACTTCCGTATCACAGTTCATCATTAATATATGTTAAGGAAAGCACCCAGGCCAGGATGGTATAAGTAGGAGCAGATGCAGATGCAGTGGCTATGGATGAATTCAACTTACTGACTTGCTCTCCAGTTCCTTTTCAGTTTGCCTTCATATACAATGCAGGACAGCCATGCTCAGGCATGGTACAGACCACAGTGAATTGGGGTGCTTCCACATCAGTTAGTATTAAGGAAAAACGCCTCACAGACATGCTCACAGGCCGGTCTAGTTGGGGCAATTCCTCAATTGACATTCTCTCTTCTCAGATGACTCTAGCTTGGGTCAAGTTGACAAAAAAAAAAAAAAACCCTGAAAAACATATAAGTAAAATAAGAGAAGATTATGAAGATTATGTTATGTAATATTATAATTAATATGTGTTGTAGTTGCAGGATATCTTACACCCTCTTCCAGTCTCTATAGGTTCATGCATACAGGCAGTATGCATAGAAATGCATACTGCACACACACATTTTTAAAATGTTTACTGAAAATATGCATACATAATCAGTATTCTGCAATGTGAATTGTTTGAGTTAATTTAAATATTATAAGATTCTTATAAAGGAATTTTGACATAAAATTTATGACACATAATATATGTGATGTATAACTGGATTCATGATTTGAGTGACTATGATATATTTTCATGATTAAGTCATAATTAAAAGTCCCCTCACACATTGTTTTACTCTTGAAAGGTATAGCTGCGAAAATTAGACAAAATTTGAAAATAAGGCAATAGGACAAATGAAAAATACAGCCATAGCTGCATGAGAGTAATCTTCTTTGACATTGTATACTATAACAACGAAGGCAAACAACAGTGAATTATTGCCCCACACAGTAGGTGATTTTCCTCAATAACTGAATAAATGTCACTTATTAATATATGCTATGAACATATGAATATGTATATATATGTATTAGGCACCTTATAAATTGCATTATTTGCTGTACCACACAAAAACATTTTTCCAGTGAACTCATGAAAACACTAAGATTTAGAACTGGACTTAACAGACTCACACTCAATTTCCTGCAGTACTGAACAATGGCTCAGGTTAATGAAACTTTCAGGTTGTGTTACTTCACACTCATAGCTTCTGGAATGCCACACAGATGCTTGGATTTTGCATGTTGTGAAATTTTAATTTATTGCCTAACTGTAATCATCTGAGCCAACATCTTGGCTAAAGAGAGAATCCTCAACCAGAAATTAAGAGGGATGTATTAGTCAGTTTTCCTTTGATATCACCAAATACCTGAGGTTTGGAACTTTATAATGTGAATAGGTTCCTTTAGCTTAGTTTTGGAGGCTAGATTTCTCTTAGGCAGGCTATCACTTGATCTGTGATAAGGGCTGGATAGTGGTGCTATGGGATAAAGGTTTTTTTTTTTTTTTTCCAGCTCCACATTCGGTAGAGGATTATTACCCAAAGTACACAAAGAACTCAAGAAACTACACATAAAAAATCAAATAATCCAACTAAAAATGGGTACAGATCTAAACAGAATTCTCAATAGAGGAATTTCAACTCACAGAAAAAAACTTAAGAAATGTTCAACATCTTTAGCCTTTAGGAAAATGCAAATAAGAACTAATTTGTGATTCCGCTTACCTGTCAGAATGGCTAAGATCTATAACACAAGTAATAGCTCATGCTGGAGAGGACACAGAGCAAGGGAAACACTCCTCCAAAACTGGTGGGAATGCAAACTTAGTCAGCCACTAAGGAAATCAATATGTCTGCTCCCCAGAAAACTGGAAATCAATCTTCCTCAGGACTCAGCTATACTACTCTTGGGCATATAACCAAAGGACATTCCATTCTACCACAAGGACACTTATTCAGCTATGTTCATGGTGGCTTTATTCAAAACTGGGGATGAAGGACACTAGGAGAATACACATCCCACTGAGTCAACAGAGTAGAGTGCCTATGGGACCACGTATAGAGACTGAATTTGCAAGCACAGGACCTGTACTGGTCTGCACCAGATCCTCTGCATATATGCTATAGCTGTTAGCTTGTTATTTTTGAGGGACTTCTAACAGTAGGAGCAAGCATGTCTTTGATTCATTTGCCAGCTCTTGGGACTCTTTTCCTCCTTTTGAATTGCCTTGTCCAACTTTTGGTGTGAGAGCTTCTTGTCTTACTGTATTTTATTTTGTTGTGTTTGGTTGTTTTTCTTGTAGCCCTGCTCTTTTTCTGAAAGGAAATGGAGGGGGAGTGGATTGGAGTGGTTTGAAAAATGAACTATGGTAATAGGGAAAAACAAATAAAAATGAGAAAGAAAAGTAATGTCACCCTTGCTTTCTGAGCCGTCTGTGGAAACCAGGCTGAAGGGAGTCACAGTCACAAGAGCAATGATAAATTCCAGTCCTGTTTGGGGATCTCATTACCAAGGAAATGCATTCAATTGAGAAATACAGAGAACATCAACAGGTTCATCACCAGGACTGCTTTACTTATTTGTTCATTTTAATCAATCAATTAATTTGTTTATTTATGCTGGTGAACCAATGAGTTTTATTGGGGTTATGTACAAGAATTTGGGTGAGAGTTTATTTACAGGAAAGAAAATAACTCAAAGACAACTGCGTCCATAAAGTGCACTCCAGCACAGGTAAAGGCTCACCAAGGCTGGAAGGAAGCCTGCAGTACACTGTACAGTCCACAGGCAGCTCTGGTTGGAGAGCATCAGTTCCATGTAACTCAGTTGGTATGTGCCTTTTCTAGGCAGCTCAGCTGATGTCTGCTTCTTCTAGGTTCCCAGGCTGGTCTCTGTTTCTTTCAGCCATAAGTATGGCTGATAAATTCCAAATGCCTTCTTTTTTGCAGTTTGGTTTGTCTAAATGTGATTCCTAGCAGTCTTTCCCACCATTATGGCTTGGAGTAGCAAGAAGCTAGTGAATTTTGTCAGTTTCAGGAATTGCTTGAATCTGTTTTGAGTTGTTTACTTCCTGTCTTGATGGAGCTTCCTTGTAGGATAGTGTTTCACCCACCCCCGAGAAACAATTAAACATTCTTTTGTTTCACCTCCTTGTTAACATACTGTACTAAAATAATCTCTCTCTCTCTCTTTACCTTTTCTTATATATCCCTGGTTCTTAACATGTTTCCCTCCAAGATGGAAGACTTTTAACCTCAGAAGAAAGTGCTACACAACACCAGAGAGAACTGTCCAGCAGATGAAATAAATATGTTGGGAAAGTCTTGAATAGGTGGGCTTGGAAAGAGACATCAGTGAGCTCCATGAAGTTTAGAATTTGACTGAGAAGACGTAGAATTAAAAGCAGATGGTGTATGTTAGAGTTGAAGTTGATACTGAACAATCTCTGTACATATGTACACATTTGGATCACAGTGGAAGCAGATATGAAAAAGAGGAAAGTAGATGAAGACATCCAAGGAAGCTATGAGAAAAACAGTTTAAAGGAAGAAAAGCTGAGATCTTGATCATCCTGATGTATGACATACAAC
>PVIU01030279.1:0-16312 GCA_004026605.1 Ondatra zibethicus | reverse complement strand
GGGTGGGCCTTGGACTTCCAACAGGGCAGGGCACCATGCCCTCTTTCAAGGAAGAAGGGGGAGGGAGGAGGGGTGGGGGGTAGTGGGAGGGGACCGGGAGAAGGGGAAGAAAGGAAAAAATTTTTTTTCATCTTTAATTATGTTCTTGAATGGAAAAAATAAAACAAAACAATGTATGGAAAAAAAAATAATAAAAAAATAAAATAAAAAAAAAAATTTCCCAGAAAGCCTGACGAGCCTCAAGAAGAAAAGCATGAAGCAGGTGTGTGCAGCCTAGTTACTCACAAGATGTGGTTACACAGAGATATGGAGTATATTCAATACTTTCCTATCGCTGTGACAGAATGGCATGACCAGGACAACTTATAGAAGGGTTTGTAGGCCGGGCAGTGGTGGTGCCTGTCTTTAATCCCAGCACTTGGGCGGCAGAGGCAGGTGGATCTCTGAGTTTGAGGTCAACCTGGTCTACGGAGTGAGCTTCAGGACAGGCAGGGCTACACAGAGAAACTCTCTCTCAAAAACAGTTCACAGTGTATGGAAGGGTGTCTTAGTTAGGTTTTATGTTGCTGTGAAGAAACACCATGACCACAGCAACCCTTATAAAGGAAAACATTTAATTTGAGGTGGCTCGCTTGCAGCTTCAGAGGTTCAGCCCATTATCATCATGGCAGGAAAGATAGTAGGCAGACTGGGTGCTGGAGAAGGAGCTGCGACTTCTACATCTTGATCCACAGGCAACAGAAAGTGAACTGCCTGCCATACTGGGCATAGAAGACCTCAAAGCCTGGCCCCACAATACACACTTCCTCCAACAAGGCCACACCTACTCCAGTAAGGGCACACCTCCTAATAGTGCCACTCTCAATGTGCTTATAGGGATCAATTACATTTGAACTACTGTGTTCCACTTCCTGGCCCCCATAAGCTTGTAGTAATATCATAATGCAAAGTGCATTCAGTCCAACTTCAAAGGTTCCCATAGTCTATAACAGTCTCAACCATGTTTAAAAGTCCAAAGCTTCTTCTGAGATTCATAAAATCTCATAACTGTAATCCCCTATAAAATCAAAATAAAAAACCGATCACACATTTCCAACATAGAATGGCACAGGATATACATTACCATTCCAAAACATAGGGAAGGGAGCATAGTGAGGAGACACTGGACCAAAGCAAGACTGAAAACCAGCTGGACAAACTCCAGACTCTGCATCTCCATGCCTAATATCAAAACACTCTTCAGATCTCCTACTCTGTTCAGCTTTGTTGACTGCAACATACTTTTCCTCTTGGGCTGGTTCCACTCCCTGTTAGCAGCTCTCCTCAGTAGGTATCCCATGGCTCTGGCATCGCCAACATCTTGGGGTCTCCAAGGCAATCCAGGCTTTACCTTCAAAGCTTCAACATAATGGCCTCCCTAGGCCTCCATTCAGGGGCACCCCGGCACATGTCTGGCCTCAGCAGTTTTTCTTAGTTTTGGGGGAAGATTCTACAATCCCTTTCTTCTATCCTTAAAGCCAGAACCATGTGGTTGAAGCTCTCCCGAGATCCTCTGTTTGTTGGGGCTGGACCATGCCCCCGTCACTCAATCACTTCACCAACTTTCTGGTTTTGATGGTTTCCTTTGCTGCCTAAACTTGGCTGTCCTGAAACTGGATCTGTAGATCAGGCTGGCCTTGAACTCAGAGATCTGCCTGCTTCTGCCTCTTGAGTGCTGGGATTAAAGGTGTGCACCACCACGCCCAGCCAGCTCTAAGATTTTCTTTAATTCTTTTTCACAAGTGGGAAATTTAGCTGGGTGGGATCTTGCCCTGAGATCACCACTTCCTTTATTCCATTTCTTAACCTGCTTATTTCCTTGAATACAGGACTTAGCCCCATTCCACTTCCTGGTGCTCCTTCTCTCCTTAGATTGTGCATTTTATGTTTTTATTTGCTCTTCTTTCTCCTTTTTGCTATATATCTTCATTAGAGATAGCACTAATAATCCATGACAGTCTCAATACTAGGCTGTTTTGAGATTTCCTCTGCCAACAGAATTAATTCAAATCTCTTCACTTTAGCCTCAGGTAAACTATTCAGACAAGGGCAAAAAGCAGCCACATTCTTTACCAAAATATCACAAGAATAATTTTTAGACAACATACCAAAACTTTTCTCCTCGGAAACTTCTTGAGCCAGCTGCCCACTGTTCATCAAGTGTCTTCCACTGTCTTCCATGCTCCTACTATTGTGGCCCATTAAACAGCACTTAAAGTATTCAACTGCTTTTCTAATCCACAGTCCCATAGTCAATACTTCTTCAAACAAAAGCACGGTCAGGTCTATTATATAAATACCCCACTCCTAGTATTGATTCTGTCTTAGGTAGGGTTTCTAACAATGTGAAGAAACACCATGACCATAGCAGCTCTTATAAAGGAAAACATTTAATTGGGGTGGTTTACAGTTTCAGAGGTTTAGTCCATTATCATCATGGCAGGAAACATGCTGGTATGCAGGAAGAATTGGTACTGGAGAAGGAGCTGAGAATTCATAGGCAACAAGAAGTGAACTGACTCACTGGTCATAGCTTGAGCATGAGAGATCTCAAAGCCTGCCCCCTCAGTGATACACTTCTTCCAACAAGGCCACACCTATTTCAACAAGGCAGCACCTTCAAATAGTGCCATTCCCTATGAGCTTATAGGGCCAATCACATTCAAACTACTAAAAAGATTTATTCGGGGCTTTCCATTCCAGAGGTATATGAGTCCATGACCACCTGGTTGGGAAATATGGCAGCAGGCAGTCATAGTGCTGGAGCAGTAGCTGAGAACCTACTCCTCAATCCACAAATCTGAGACAGAGAAAAGGAGGAGGACAGAGGGAGGAAGGAGGGGGGAGACTGGGAATGGCAAAGTCTTTGAAGCCTCAAAGCTTGCCCCAGTGACATATCTCCTCCAACAAAGCCACACCTTCTAATCCCTCCCAAACAATTTTACCAACTAGGGACCAAAGATTCAAATATATGCACCTATGGGAGACCATTCTCATTCAAACCACCCAAAGGGGAAACATGAAAGTAGGCATAGTAAAGAAAAAATTCACAGACCAGGACTACAGCACAGTGATAGAGGTCTTGCCTACGTTCAGTTTCCAGCACCACAAAAAGTAATCAATGTATTTAAAATACATTACATATATGAAAATGTACATAAGTGATGCTAGATTTCTTAGCAGTAGTAAAAATTATTTTTAGACTACAGGGTGGGGGATGGGGCCGAGGGTAAACTCAAACTATTGCCTAGAATTCTATACTAGGGAAGAACATCTTTTAAAAACTAAGGCAAAGGCAAGATGCTTTATAATATATATTATAAAATATATAATATATTATAAAATATTTTATATTATATTAAAACACATTTGCAGTATAAGGGATGCTAAATGAAGTTCTGTAGGCAAAAGAAATAATAAAACTTAATACAGAAATCTGGAGCTATACAAAAGAATAAAGAGCGCCAGAAATAGTATGTGAGTTAAAGTAAAAATATACTTAAAACAGGGGCTGAGAGGTGGCTCAGCAGTTAAGAGCACTAGCTGCTCTGCCGGGACCCAGATTCAATTCCCAGCACCCACAATTGTCTGTAACTCCGTTTTCAGGGGATCTGAACCCTCTTCTGGACTCTTAGAGTACCAGACACATACGTGGTGCACATCCATACATGCAGGCAAAACACTTGTATCTACAAATTAAAAAGAAGTATATCTTTAAAGAAGAAAAATATGCTTCACACATATAAGGAAGCATTGGTAACAAACTAGCAGAAGTATGATAACAGCGCTGGGGTTAGAGCAAAGCACCCAGCAGCATGAGCTGAAAGCCTGTGAAGGGAGGGTCTCACAGTACTCACGAAGGGGAAGCATCCCTCACAGGCAGAGTGCCGGGCTACTGGGAAATCCTGCCAAGTCCAAACAAGAACACACAAAATAACATGCAGACAATTAGCCAACGAAGAAAATAAAAATTATAGCAAATACTCAGCCCAAATGGAAAGAGAAACATATAAAGAAAAGAGAAGGTGGGAGAAACAGAACACAGACAGCAAGGTGGAAAGCAAAGCTGCTGTATCAATAAAAACCAGAAAAACTCCTGCAATCAAAGTGAGAGATTGTCTTATGGCAGGGGCAGTAGCCATCTGCAGGCTCCTGGACCAACCCCACTTTAGACATCAAAAGCTGGGAATGTGATGCTAACACAGCCTGTGAGAAGAAAGTACAGGACAGAAGTCAGGTCACACAGGAGGAGGACAGGATGCTGTCACCCAAACGAGCACACATGGAACAACTAGACAGGACAAATGGATTAAACAGCAAGAGGAAAGATGACCTCGGCTGTGGAACGATCTCAACCCTGTCTCAGTAGTTACCAGATAAGTAGATTGGAAATACAGGGAACCACCATCCAGCCTGACCTCTCGGGCATGTACTGACCACTCCACCCAACAGCACCAGAGTATGTAATTGCAAGGGCTCCCAGAACATCTACCAAGATGAACCATAAGACAAGTCCCCGTGAATGTGCCAGGTTAAATTATACGGGTCATGTTCTCAGCCAAAATGGAAGTAAATTAGAAATCAACACCAGAAAGAGAGCTAGAGAGTCAAAATATCTGGAAACCAAATAGCATGTTCTCCATGACTCAAAATAAGAAATCAAAGGGAATCTGGGGAGCTTTTTGACTTGAATGAAAATGAAAACACAACACAGCAAGACTGAGATGATGTGGCTCATATATGCCTGGAGGGAAATATAGGTGATGCATTAGCCCACTTTTTATTGCTATAACAAAATACCTGAGGCTGGGAGCTTTTTAAACACTATGTAGCATCATATATTAATACATGTATACATACTATAGCTATATGTATATGTGTGTATGTGTACATATATACATGTGCACATACATATATGCATACATATATAGAGAGTTCCTTTTTGGAGATTGAGAATTCACTGTCAGGCAGCTCCATCTGTTTGAAGGCCTCTGATAACAGGCTTCATGGCCTGAACATATGCAGTGAGCCATGACATGGTGACACAAGGCAGAGATTCAGGAGACAGAGCTGACATTTTATAACAACTCATCTCATGGGGCAGACCCAGGGTCTTGGGAGAGTTACATCAACCCCTTCCAAAGAACTACATCAGTGACTTCATTGTCTCCACCTCTTAAACAGGCCCCTGCCCTTCCACAGCCTAGCGCCAGGGCAAGGCTTCTAGGACAGAGGAGCCTTGCATATCCGGACCGCACCAAGCTCAAGAAGAGAGCTCTCAGGCAACACTGGGAAAGGAAGGAAAAACTGACTTCAAAGAAGACAAAGAAGAGATACAAAGTATATTATCAATGAGAGAGAAAAGGAGAGTGACCAAAGAAAACCAAAGCTATGCAAAGAAGACATTAAAAATTTAAGCTGTCAGCCCTTCTGATCAAGGGAAAGAAAGATGGCACAAATTATCAATGCCAGGAAGACGTGGTGGACACCACCAGACACTCACAGTCCAAACAAGCAAATGTGTTGTAGTGAAAACTTGTGCATACGTTCAACAACTCGGATGACATGGGCCAATTTGTCAGGTCCCGCAAAAAGAAATTGATAGACATAATGTCTGTATTGTCTATATCTATCAGCGAAATTTAATTTGCAAATAAAAGTCTCACAAGAAATGAATTTCAGACCCAGATGGTCCCAGTGTTGAAGTGTTCTTATATCTAACAGAAGTAGTACCAACCCTGCTTCTGCCCCAGATGGTAGAAAGGAAGGCCCACCCTATGCAGGTATGTGGCAGTGCCTGCTAGTGAGTCAGATAAAGACATCACAGGAAGTACCAGAGAACAACATCCCTCAAGAGCAAAGACGGAAATCCAATTACCAACATTTTAGGGATTTTAATCCATCAGATTCCAATTGTGACAGAGCAGTTTATCCTAGCCAGGTGAGGCTGCGTTCACATTCAGGAGTCAATCAACTCTACCATAGTAATGAGCTGAAAAGAAAACCCCATTCAGTAGAAAAATACTTGGTAAAATCCAACTTTGATTAATAATAAAATACCCTTTGTCAACTTGGAAACTATCTCATCTGGTCAAGGCCAGTTTTGAAAACAAAACAAAATATAAAGCCCTGTATTGCCCCAAGACTGAGGGCAGGGTCAAGGGTGTTCCGAACATTGTGCTGGAAGGTTTTTCTTAATGAACAAGGCAGGAAGGCAGGGGCGTGAGAACTGTCGTCTGCAGAGAGGCCACTGCTTGTCTGGGTAGACAGGCTCTCAGAATGCAAGGATAACACTGCTGGAAGTGTAGCCAGCCACCACCCTGCCTCTTCCTCCTCCGCCCTCTCTTCACAACCACCCCTGCATTTTCCAGACAGCTGGAAACTCATGCCAGCGTGCACAAGACCCGGGAAAGCCAGTCCAAATCCTAGCGTGGACATGAGGGGGCGGTCATGAAGTCCTGTTACCAGCTGAGGACGCATTGGCAGCCAAGCATTGGGAGAGGAGACAGTAGGATGTCTACACAGCCAAGAGAACATGGACAGCACAAATTGAACTTGATAGGTTTAGAAAAAAAGACACAGTTGGGTAGGCAGGGGAAGGGGTAGGGCTGGGAGGGGTAGGGATAGATGAATATGACCAAAACACGTTGTATGAAATTCTCAAAGAACTGATTTAAAAAAACCTACTGAAATTGATAAATAGGCAAAATGGCAAAGTCTGTCAATATGCACAGATCAATCACATTTTCTATACTTATAACAAATAATCAGAAACAGACACGTTAAAGCATTTACAGGCTGCTAACATATTAATGTTTAGTTACAGCTCTAAGAAAAGACATATGCTATTTGTACGTTAAGAACAACAAAAATGGGCAGAACACCCCTGGCCCTGAGGAGGAAGCATGGTCCTGCCCAGTGCCATGATGGTCTGAGCGAGACAAGGAGATCACACGCAGGCCCGGGGCCGTCTGCCCCAGGCTCCAAGCAGAAAACACAGGGCCACCTGGTGCCTTTCAGAGCCAGGCAGATGGGCACTGTTATGGTGAGCAACTGTATGGAGTGGTATGGGAGAGAGAGAGGGAGAGAGAGAGAGAATGGTTTATGGCCCATGGATAGAGGCATATCTGAAGGGTTGAAAGCTGTGAGGAGCGGGTTGACATGGATGGATGGATGGCCACCTAGGGCCATGGTGATGTCCGGACCTGGGCTACTGCCAGGGCCCATGTCTGGGTTCATGGCCCTGATGCAGAAACGGCAAGTGTTGATGTCTATGGCGCCTGATACCACTGCAGACTTGAGAGGATAGGGCTGTACAGCATTGGCCACACCCCTCTCTGGCTGTAACACTAGTGAGCACTGGCCCCGCCCCTCATGCCATATGGAGGTGTGGGTGTGGAGAAGGGTACCTTTCCCTGCCTGTGGCAGGTGGGAGAGCTGGCCCTGAGGTCATAAGCGTGGGAGAGCCGTCTCTGCCCCTCACCAGCTGCAGCACTCAGGAGAGTGGTCCTCACATCTCATCTGGACAACATGGTAGAGGACATGAAGGCAGGAGAACTGGCCCCGTCCTTTGCTCATCGCTGCAAGGGGTGAACTAGCCAGGGCAATGCAGGAGAGCTCACCCTGGTGGTGAGGACAGAAAGGAGTTGGCAAACTGACCAACCCTGCAGCGATCAGGCCCAGAACCAGGGTTATGAGTTGGTCCAGCCCAACATCCACTCCATCTTTGATCTGCGGGAGTATGTGAAAGGTAAGGTCCTGTAGACCCAAAGCTGTAGAATCTAGGAGGAGGGCCCACTTGTTCGTCCCAGCTGCCAGGTTAGCTTAGGCCCGAAATAACCACACAGAGACTATATTAATTAAATCACTGCTTGGCCCGTTAGCTCTAGCTTCTTATTGGTTAACTCTTATATTAATTTAACCCATTTCTATTAATCTGTATATCATCACGTGGCAGTGGCTTACCAGATAAAATTTAGCATGTCTGCTTCTGACCACAGATCCATGGCATCTCCTACTCTGCCCTTCTTCCTCCCAGCATTCAGTTCTGTCCTCCCTGCCTACCTAAGTTCTGCCCTATCAACAGGCCAAGGCAGTTTCTTTATTCATTTACGGTAATCACAGCACACAGAAGGGCTCCCATATCAGTAGAAGCTCTGTGACACAGGACAACAATAAGGATATCCTAGAGGGGTCCCAGGGAGGGCCCAGCATCATAGTGTAGCAGAAACCAGAGGCCTCAGACCAGACCAGTGACTCTCTGCAATGAACACTTGCAAGTAATGATAAATGGACAAAAGGGTTTCCTGTGTGACTGACTGTGTCGTACTACAGCGTTCATGACGAGACTTTTCCTCCTCCTTTTTTCTCTTAAATTTTATTTTATTTTGGGGGGGTTGCAAGGGCAGAGGGTGGATATGAAGGGACAGGGAAAAGAATGGGATGGAGATAAATGATGTGAAAGCCACAAAGAATAAATGCAAAGAAAGTTAAAGAAGAAAAGAAGAACAAAAATGGACACAGTGGATTATATATGAAAAAGAAGACATGACATTGAGGGAGGGGGCTTGGAATGAATATTATCAAAATACATTATATGTATGCATGAAATTCTCAAATAATTATTTAAAATATTATATTTTTTAAAACCTAAAAAACATGCAATGTGAAATGACGGAGGAGCAGGTCAAGCGGAATACGGACCACGTTCATGGACAGTGAAACTTGAGGTTGTCGCTCCAAGTTTATTCATGGATCAGTGGATCGCAACCAAAGCTCTGTCATGTTCCTTTTGGTAAACACTGACACTTGGAGTCTAAAATATTGTCATAACAGAGAATTCCAAAATAGATTCAAATATACATGGTCAATTGATTTGTGATGAAAATACAGACTATTTTCACTTTCTCAATAGAAAAAGTACTGTTCTTGGGTAAACAATGCTGGGCTCTTTCCCATTCTATGGTTCTACTGTTTTACTTTTAGGCAACAAAAATATGTCTCCAGAAGATCTGTGTATGAATTTTTATACAGCTTCGTGTGAAGTCTACAAAAACTGGAAGCAACTCAAATGTTCAGCTGGTGAATGTGCTAGCATGTTGTGCACACTCTGTTCATAAATGTGCGTGGTTCAGAATCATTTGCTGTGGGAAAGAAGCTAAGCCTCTCCCACCACCAAGCTGTGAGACATGGGGTCTGCATGCTTCTATTTGTGTACATCATGGAGAATGCAAACCAACCTTGAGCAACTGATAACTCGACAGTGGGTTCCTGGGGACAAAGCTGAGGACAGAGAAGCAGAAAGGGGGGGGAACAGGAGGAAGGAGGAGATGCTGGGGAGATACTGTGCTTTTCTGCCACTGTGGTCATGATTTCACAGGTTACACAATGAATCACATTTTATACTTTCGACCTGTGCAGGAGAGATGGCTGGGTGCTGATTCCTGTGAAGGCATACGGAACTGAGCTGGGATGCCCCAGCACCCACGAAAGAACTGGGCAAGGTACACATCTGCTCCCCAGGGCTGGCGGGATGGAAGCAAGCAGATTACAGGGGCTCTGGTCAGCCAGGTGAGCTGGGAGAACAGTGAGATCCAGCATCAGCAAAAGACTCTGTCTCAGGAAAGTAAAGTGGAGAACAGTAAGGAAACCACATTGTTGATCTCTGGCATCTGCACCCATGTGAAGGCAAGCATACTGGTTTACACACACGCGCGCGCGCGCACACACACACACACACATACACACACCACACACATGCACACACACACACCTTTACAGTTTATTTTGTGACAACCATCCTTCAATATCACCATTTTTAAAAATACTGTCATTAAATTACAAATTTTAAAAAGATAAGATGTAAAAGCAACCTACAAGAGAAGCCACAGTTATAAAGACGCCGTGGTGAGGCAGATGTAAATGTGTTCACAAACGCAGTCAAAACCACATGCAGTGCATCAGAACATCCCAAGCTGTCAAAACCACACGCAGAGCAGCTGAGGGGCATGCCTTGACCAAGAGGAAGCAAACCGAACACATGAACAACGGGAAGCCAGTGTGAGCGAAACCATGCAAGTTGCTGAGAGTAAATACAGAGGAATGGGTATGAGGACCGCAGTGCTTAGTGCTGGTAACTTCCGCATAAAAACACTGGACCCAAGCACGTAGGCCCACAGATGCTCACATGGGGGTCTGAGGGGAACAGCCTAAGAACAAAAGAGCTGTTCCTGAGCCCAAAATGAAAATAGTGTTCTTCATCCTTCATGCTCCAACCCAGGACTGTCTTTTGAACATCTGCTCCACTCGCCCTTTGGATGCTGGAGAGCCTGGCAGTGAGCTGGGGCAAGGAGAAGAAAGGGAAAGCAAAAAGTTACTGTTCCCAGGCTATTTTTAAAAGATTTATTTTTTTTAATCTTATGTGTACAAATGTTTTACCTGCATGTATGTCTGTGCACCATGTGCATGCCTGGTGCTTGCAGAGGCCAGGAAGGGCATTGGATCCCTTGGTACTGAAGTTACAAATGGTTGTGAGCCACCCTTCAGATGCTGGGAACTGAAACCAGGTCCTCTGCCAGAGCAGCAAGCATTCTTAGTCCCTGTGACATCTGTCCAGTCCCATCTCAAGCTATATGGAATTTCCGATATAATCCACTAACAACAGAGCCCATTGGAGTCAAGTGAGCAGAAGGAAATCAGTTCAATAAAAGAGATTAATAGTAAAAGTGAGAGACAGTAATGACATCACCCAGCAGTGAAAGTAAACCACCATTTCCAAGGTTACGTCATAGAATGTTGACTTGGAAGGCCCTTCTAGAGGGAGGGAGCAGCTGAACTTTGTTGGAGGACTTGAAGGAAGAAGAGTTGAATACAGGAACAGACATACCATATTCATGGATGGCAAGAGTCAGCAGTGAGTAATGATGAAATGTCCTTTAAGTTACTGTAAGGATCAAATATCTCTCCGTCCAAACAAGTGTACAAGCCAGTTCAAAAATCAGTATATCATAGCAAAAAGACCAAGGTAACACCATCTTGTTTTGACTCCATCTTGTCTTTGCTTAAACAATTCTCAGTCCTCTACCCCCATAGTCACGTCTACCTTAGCAACACATTTGAGATTTCTATGACTTTGACCGTGGTCCAGATGTGTAACCAAAATAGTATTTATACAAACTTAACATAAACTAAAATCACTGAAGAAGGTATAAATCAAAAATAATTGTCATGTTATGTATGCAATAATGTTGATGTTCTGCCAAGAATGAATGTTTCAAGGTTACTGTGACCCTCATCTAACTTTGATGTAAATTATGGTCTTTGTGGGGTTTGCCTTTGAAAATTCTGTCCCCTGAGCTTCAGCATGATGAGACCCCAGGGCATTAGCTCACTCCTGGTTGCCAGCCAAGACCAAAGGACTCATATATACTCTGAACTGGCTTAAGCAACATGGCTGTCTGTAGCTTTTTTCATGGACTATTTGAATAGCAGTGGTTTAGAAAAGGTGGGTGTCTTCCCTTCCAGATGACAAGACTCTCTAGGTGGGACCCCGGCTTAGAAGGAGACTTTGTTGGTTCTTGAGGTCTGTGAGAAGAGAACTCTGAAAAGCACTTGGCATGTCACAGTTGTAAATCTACAGTTTGTGAGAGAACACGTGATGGTTCTGGGATGGACAGGTGAAGCAGAGAACACGGGCTACCAGGAAACCTGACTGTGGTCCATGATGCGTGGGCTTCCTGTAAAGAAAGGCTAGATTCATTAGGTCCACAGCACGGGAGTAACAGGAAACAAAACCCACTTTACATCATAAACGTAAACAAGTCACAGGTGGGTCAAAGCCTGAACGTGAGGATAGGGAGCCGCAAGGGATAGCGAGAGGGTTTATGTGGACCCCACTAAACATAAGGGAGAGTCTGATGCGGCAGACACATGAAAATTTAAAGTTCTGTTCGGCAAAAGACACCATCAACAAAGAACAAAATACAAGCCTCAGTCTGGGAGGATATA
The DNA here is from genome assembly GCA_004026605.1 of Ondatra zibethicus. Classification (NCBI taxonomy): domain Eukaryota; kingdom Metazoa; phylum Chordata; class Mammalia; order Rodentia; family Cricetidae; genus Ondatra; species Ondatra zibethicus. Next base: position 4,267 of record PVIU01030279.1, on the reverse strand, counting down.
TTTACAACCCATATAACCAATAAAGTATCACTACTCAGATACATAAATAATTCCTGAAAATCAATAAGAAAACAGCAAGCAGCCGATGGAAAAATGAGAAAATGATAAGAAACAATAAATATGGGGAGAGGACAGTGCATAATAAATATGTGGGAACATGCTCAGCTTCAGGACCAACACAGAGAAGCACAAATTAAAACAACAAGATGCCATTTTTCACCCATTAGACTATAAAGAATTAGTAAGTCTGATGTCACCAAGTGTTGCCGTGAATTTGTGGAAATGGAAGCTGAGAAGTGCTGGCTGCAGGGTAAATTGGCATTACCACAGGAGCAGCCCTGTCACTACCTAATCATGCCCGTACACCACACTCACGGTTGTGTTTACCAAGTACTTGTAACCTGCTGAGAACTGTTCAGAGCTCTGTCCACATGAACCCCAAGAGTCCAAGACACCTCCCTCCCAGTCAGAGCTTCCACCTCGAGGGCGTTGCCCTGAGGGGTTGCACCCACAGTCTCCAGGTGGCAAACAAGGCAGCTGGGCGTAGTACATCACTGCCTGTCAGGCAGAAGGGACAGGCTGAGAGTTCCTCGGTGGGGAGGGAGAAGACACCACACCTTCCTGATCCAGGGGGATATTCTACTACAGTCGGTTAAAGCAAGCTGGATTGCCATCAGACAACACCGACATCTGTAAAAAAGTTGATGCTACATGAGAAAAGGAAGTTGAAGCATTTCCACCATTTTGCCCTATGTAAACTTTCAAACCCATAAACTATTTCGAGTGAATATGTACACATCATAGAAAGTACAAACTTGTGCGAGGGAAAAGCATGCAGACACCAGGGACAGAGCAGGGACATCCCTCTACCCGCAGAAGCTGAGCCATCTCCAGGAAGGGAATGTGAGCTTGGGAAAGCAGGATCAGCCTGGAGGAGGCAGAAGCCAGAGGGAGGAGGCTTACTACAGAAATTCATGGGCATCTGAGGTTGGGAATCTCTGAGGTAGCTGCTATCATTTGTTCAGGTAGAAAAAGCAGAGGCTTAGTACACAACAAAGTAGCATGCGAGCGACCAGGGGATTCCTCGTGAGGTGGGAGCAGGCAGAGCCCTGCTCTGAGTGGCCTCTGAAGTCTCTGCTAAAGGTGGAGCAACACGGGACATCCACACTCCCATTTCTGTTCCTCACGAGGAGCTGGGCCAGCACAGGACATTTTAAAAGCTGTGGGTACCAGAAAAAAGGCAATGCAAAGATGCTGTGGTTCACTGACAATATGATCAGGTCTAAAAAACCACAAGGTGTGGGGAACAATGAAAAACAAATCAGAGTGCAGTGATGTGGGGAGACCTGCCCTGCACCTCCAAATCCACTATGTAAAAAGCAGCCACCCGTTTACAACGGCTAGAGAAGCGGAGGCTCCCTAAGAGAGAAAGAAAAACATCAAAAATGCATACAAAACCCTTGCTGAAGACAGCTATATACTTTACTGGCTGACACAAAAGGAGAGCCCCAAAAGTGGAGAAACAGATACCTGGTTTTCCTGTGAGAAAGCGCTGTAAAATGCCACGGTCTCCCACAGTGATCTAGCCACACAGAGAAATCCCAATCAGGCTGCAATTGCGTCTATGTAGAATTTGACAAGCTGAGTGAAAGTCCCCGGGAACAGAGAACACTTGTAAACATTGGTTTTTGACAAAGGAGAGCCGTGACAACTGGACGTGCTGACAAGACGCACGTTATAGGTGACAAGGAGGCCGTCTGAGCAGTGGGGACACTGGGAGGTGTCACACACTGTCGGGGGCTGGGAGTCGGGACAGGCTAAGGGAGGTGTCTAAGTTTCAAACACAGGAACCTTCTGTGCGGTGAAGAAAGACATCTGCAGATAGACAAGTACAAAAAAAGATGCATGACTTCACCATTAATCAAGGGGTGTTGGTGAAAGCAACTGTGAGATGTTCCTTTTCTTCCCTAAAACTGGGAGGAAAAGGTAAAAGCTGATGTTCCTTACAATGACAGAGACATAAGCAAAGGCAGAGTTGGCCCATGTGGCCAGTAGGGGACCCTGATCTAGAGAGTGTTGGGTTCAGAGAAAATGATTAAAGGAGAGGGAAAGAGACAAATCTGGATCCCCCCTAGCGAGTGGGCTTGCTACACAGCAGTGTCACGCCCAAGAGGGAAGAAGCTACAGCTATCAAAAAAATGAGGTCGGGCTACGTGTGCCAGCATGGAAAGCTCCCGAGACACTGTGTTAAATATAAAAAGCAAGTTGCAGACAACCCATGAAATATGTATGATTCCATTTGTGCGAAGGCAAAATCGCCAGACGAAACTGTGTACTTCTCTGCCTATGTGTGGGTATATGCTGGCCACCTAGAAGAAGACAGCAGTCCAGGCGAGAGGGAGGGGCCAGCTCAGGAGCCGCACTCAGTATCACAAATGGCAGTGGGCAGAGTGTCCCCCAGGCTCCCGTCCATGTGCTGTGGGTGTAATTTAACAAATGACTGAGACAATAAAAAGAAATTAAAATAGGCAGCTAGATGTACAGGTTGCGAGCTCAGGAAGGAAGGAGATTGGAGTGTAAGAGTCACGTGTCAGAGGTGAGGTGACGGCATTTGAAGCTGGGGACAGAAGACATCCCCAGAACAAGTACAGAGTTCCAGGATGGGCCCCCAACAAGAGCTACTCCAGAGAATGGGCGGACTTGTCAGGAGAGCTGCTGCACGGAGCCCAGGGGGACAGCTGAACCCCACCGTGCGGTATGGAAGCTTAGGGAAGAGCTGGGCTGAAGGAGACCAGGTCTCACTGCCGCAGGTGCAGATAGTAGGTGGGCAGGAGTAGACAGGAGAGGAGGAAGGTGACTGGGCAGGAGCGGCCAGAAGGGGCAGGAGCGGCCAGGTGGAGCAGTGGAGACTAGGAAGAGACAGTCAGGCAGAGCACCACAGACCAGGAAGGGCTCTGTGCAAACGCATCTTTAGAAGTGAGTCCAGTTAAGGTCCTTAGGTGCCATACACACAGAGCCCACAGAGGGAGAAGAGCTGGCCATGGGCAGCCAGATAAGACAAGGGGATTTTCTAATACGTGGCCATGTCCTCTGTACTTGCAGGAGTTGGTGAGGTGAGCCCTGGGACTGACTCTCAGCTTAATTGTCGGCTTTCCTAAGAGGAGACACTGGCTCCTCCGTGGGAAGGATGTGACGTGAGGGCCTGCTTGTTGTCAGGGTTTCTGTCCCACCTGATCCTTGTGCTGCCTGGTTCCTGCAGTTGTTAAGTCCCAATGAAAATCACACAGAGGTCTCCATGAGTTATAACCTGATTGGCCCATTAGCTCAGGCTTCATATTAGCTCTTATAACTTTTATTAACCCATTAGATGAGAAGAGTCCTTCCCTACAGTCAGGGCCAAATGTTTTTTAACATGGTAGGATGACTAAGCAATGCTTGGGGCCTGGGGAGACAGTGCTGTCTGTCTGTCCTTGTGGAATGTTCTGGTTGCCCCAGTAGCTGGGGATAGGTAGAGAAGGTAGACAGCAAACCCTAACATGGAGGCTGCATCCAGGTGGCTGCCAGTGAGGGCTGGAGCACAGGACATGGGTGCTACCAAGTCAAGAAATGAGTGGAGCCCTCGGATGATTGGTTGGATAGACACTCAGGGACATGGCAAGAGGGAAAATATAGGAAGACCAGTGTCCAAGGTCTTCATGGGATCCTCACTGAGCCAAAGAGTCTTGTCCTGTGAGAACTACAGAATATGTAGCCATCACTTTGATCTCACCCACAGCCCCGTCACCTCACTACATCATGTGACTTGCCTTTGCCAGTGAAGTAGAACAGCCACTCAGACCCAGCTACGAAGGCATCTGAGAACCTGGCACCCTTAGCCCAGACAAAGCCATACATACAATCATCACCCTTGCATGGACAGTTTAGGAGCTATGGGATGGTGCAGGGCACATTTGTGCACAGGAGGATGACAGCTGTCAGGAACACTCAAGCGACTGCCTGGCAGCTGTCCATTTCAAATGTCCACAGAGCAACCTGCGTCTAGTAAGTGAACCATATATTCTGTCTCCTCAACCCAGTTATATTGCATGGTCCGAACTCACAGAAGACTGAGGGCAAGGTGGGTGATGAGAAGCTAAATTGTCAACCTAAGGTATGTGGCTTCCATGTCTAAAAACTTGGTGAACTCTTTCCTCTATACTCAAGAGTTGTCTGCCTGGTGGTGGTGGTGGGGATGGTAGTGGTGGAGGTGGAGGTGGTGGTGGAGGTG